>PVIJ01005473.1:12391-103392 GCA_004024925.1 Scalopus aquaticus
TGGTGGTGGTGGTGGTGGTGGTGATAATGATGGTGGTGGTGGTGGTAGTGATGGAGATGGTGGTGGTGGTGCTGGTAGCGGTGGATGTAACAGATATGGATGGTGGTGGTGGTGTCAGTGATAATGACAATAATGATGTGCTAAGAGTCCTGCCTGCATCCACTCAGTGAACCCGGAATCACTGCCACTCCCCACCCCGTCCCCTTGATTCCAGCCAGCTGTGGGAATGCTGACGAGGCCTTTTGGCCTCCGTGCTGCCATTGAAGCAGAAGCAGGAAGCAGACACCCACACTCAACAAGAGGTTGGGAGGTTTCACAGGGCATGTTCTGCCAGCAAAAGGTGAATGGGATAATTCTGAAAGGCATGTCTGCACTTGAGCTGCTGAACAGCCATTTAATACAGAGCTTCACAGGGAAGGTGAGACGCACGGGCAATAAGAAATATGTATCCATTACACCCAAGAGGACACTGACGCCGGTGTGGACCAGAGGCTGGATTCTATCTGTTTAGAGAAAGACTGAAAAAAGTCACAGACTTTTGCTGAGCACCTACTGTGTGCAGGCTGGGCTCTGTGAAGGGCACATGTGAGCATATTGCCTTGGAAAAGCCTGGTGCAGTGAAGGAAAGGCAAAATACATAGACTAAACACCCTGGTATCTGACCGTTCATTCAACAAAAGTCTAGTAAACACCTAGTAGGTATCAGACCAGTGGCAGGTACTGGGAATAATGAAATCAAAGACCTACTGTGTCCTCAAGGACCCTGCAGCCTGGTGGGGAGGACAGATGAGTAAATAAATACAGAGGCGCGAGTACCGTACGTACAATGGCCGTCGCTGGCTGGGGGCTCACATGTGCTAGGCTTCAGATTCAGGGTTTTATTCCCATCATCTCATTAAGTTGCTCTCCCCAGGAGCTTGTGACGTCAGTACCATGTGATCCCACTTTACAGAGGAGCAAACTGGCACCCACAGAGGCTAAGTCACTGGCCCCAAGGCACAGAGCTCCTAAGCCAGGAAGCAGGATTTGAACCTGGCCTTGGGACACAGCGGTGCCCTGCTGGCCCAAGAGAAGGAGGGCTCCACTTTGCTGGCGGGTCAGGCCGGGTTTGGAGGAGGCTGTGCGTTGGGGGACGAAGGGCCTGGGGAGTGAGCCACGAGCAGGATGCGGCGGGCAAGCGGGGCTTGGCAGAGCAAGGCATTCTACCCAGGGCAGCAGCATTCCAGGGGGCAGTGAGAAGAGCAAGGGTCCTGGGTGGAAAGTTCCCACAGGTGAGGGGGGTTGGCAGCAGCTAAGTGAGCTCCACTCGCAGTTATCACTGGTGTGGTAGAAAACAGGAGCGTGGGTTAGAATCCCAGCTCCCACCCATACACCCTGTGCAAATATTCTGCCCCCTCATCCCCACAAACCAGCCAACGATCCCAGGAATTCTAAATATTTTGCATCCAAACCACGTCTCCCAGGATGCACAACCTTCCTGCAACCAGCCAGAAGAGCCTTTGCGGGTGCTGACTTGGGGTTCAGGAAATGCAGCCCCTACATAGGGAGGATTTAAATTCAATACACACGAAGGGGGAAGATGCTTATGACACCCCAGAGTTCTGCCTGCCCTTCGATTAGAAATAAGCCTAAAGTACTCGTCTGAAGACAGATGAGGCTAGTTGTTTTTGGAAGGTGTTACATGAAGAGGGGTTCCTAATGAGTCCCCCTCCCTGGGCCTAGAGGACACAGCACCCCCATCCGCCTCTTCTCTGAGCGCCAGCTGCTCTACCTAAATAGCACTAGGATGTCTCAAACTCACCTCGACCACAAATCTCCATCCCCAAGCCTGGGCTTTGCCGCCCCATTATTACCATCTCAGCTAATGGCTCACAAGCCATTCAGAAATCAGAGGTCACTGTCGATGTCCCCTCTGTCCCCCTGGTTCCCTAGACTCCCTCTATCACCAAGCCACGGCTATGTTACCACCTGATGATCTCCCTGTTTCTCCCCTCCTCTGCACCCCCAACCTTCACCCTAACTCAAGCCCTTGGTCCCTCTCACCCGGACAGTCTGCAGAGCCTCCTGGCTACTGCTTCTGCTTTCCCGCCACCCACCCTCACACCACAGTCCAGGCCATCTTTGCAAAGTGCAAACCTGATTACATCACCTCCTTGCTTAATGGCCCCCACCCTCTTAGAATAAGGCGTCATTTTTTAAAAGACAATCTTCCCCAAGGGGTCAGAAAGGCCCTGCAGGGTTGGCCCCACATTCCTGTCTAGTCTCATGTCACACCTCTCTCTGCTCGGCCCTGTCTTCCTTGCCTTTCTGCACATTCACTCTGCTCCTTCCCTCCCCACGGCCTTTGCACAGGCTTTTCCTTCTGCCTAGAAGGCCATTCTAGCCCCTCTTTACTTGCGTAGATAACGTCTTATATTTAATATCACAGCTGATGGACACTTCCTCCAGGAAGTCTTCTGTGACTTTTCAGAAAATTTCAGATGCAAAGCATCATGTGTGTCTGTGTTGCACTTACCAGAGTTGCAATTGTACAGTGATTTGTGGGGTCATTTGATAAATACCAGCCTCCCTGAAATTCCCCAAGGACAGAGATCACGGCTGGTTTTACTCGTTAATTCCAGAACCAAGGGCCTGGTACACAGTGAGTAGAATTGAATGAGTGACTGAACGACGAGGTAATTCTTCGGACACACATCCCGCACGTCTTATCTGCAGAGCTTAGACGCTTGCAAAGGCAGGTGGAGACAAAAAGACTTACTGAGGTGACTAGCAGGTGCCAGTGGGTGGCTGAGCCAGGGCAGAGGAAGCAAGGCTGGGACACCTCCCTGCCTGCCTGCCTTGGGGTCTAAGCTCCACAGTGGTGTATGCAGGAGGAGGTGTCCTAGGGCACCTAGGCAGCTAAGCCTGTGCAAAGGCCGTGGGGAGGGAAGGAGCAGAGTGAATGTGCAGAAGGGCAAGGAAGACAGGGCTGAGCAGAGAGAGGTGGGACATGAGGGCCCTAGGGTGTCCTAGGACCTACAGGGGAGGATTTCACAGCCCTGGTCTCTGCACACCTGGGCTCTAATCCAGGCTCCAAGCACCCTGATGAGAAAAACGTGTTTTCTCTGTGTTCTGCTGGGCCCTGCCATCACCACATGCAAATGTATGCAAATTCTGTGCAAACAGTCTCGCTTGGAAGAGAGAAACCAAAGGCCTGGTACCAGGGGGAGCCATCTGAGGCTAGACCAAGCTGGCAGGCCCTTCTGGCCCCCCAAAAATCACACAACCTGCTGTCTACACAACTAATGGGTAGGCTGCTAAAAGGGGAGGCCATCTCCCCCAAGTATTGCCCCAGCCTCCTGCGCTCCTGAAATACAGACCAGCAGCCCTGCAGGGCACTCAGATGCTGTGGACTTTGGGCTATTGTCCAGGAGTGGGTCACCTGCCGTGGGCATAGGTGTGCAAGGGGAAGCGTCCTGTAGCCAGACTCCAAGGCCCACATGCAGACACAGAACTCGGGTCCTCACCTTTTGCTTTTGCACCTCACACACTCCTGTCCCTCGGCCTAGAGACACAGGTCAGTGTCCTCTGTGAATCGCTTCCCCCAAATGCCCCGCCCACCCCCTTGGCAGGGCCCCTGGCCCTCCTTGGGTCTCCCACAGCCCCCCGTTTTTCTCTGGCTGAGCCTTGAGCCTGCGGGGAGTAGGTTCCAGTTGTTTTTTTTTTAAGATTTATTTATTTATGCATTGAAAAACTGGGGTGTAAACCAGGTAGGGGGGTGAGAGGATTCACCAGAGACAGAGTGGGGAGTAGAACAGGCAGATCTACTGAAGTACACTGCTGAGGGGAGCAGCGGGCGAGGCAGGAGAGGTCTGCTGCGCCATGTGGGAAACTCCCTGGCTCCCTGGCTGGCTCCCTGGTGCTGCAGTGGCTGCAGATAGCTCCATAGTGCTGAGGCTTTAACCCCTGCGCCACCAGGGAGTAGGTTCCTGTTTAAGGCTCTGTCACCCACTGGGAAGGGCCCACAACCAAAGGAAGGGGTGGAGGGTAGCGAGGGAATGAGTGAGGGAATGAATGAATGTGAGTGCTCTAAAGAGAGAGACTAAATGGAGCGTCAGTGATCTCTTCAGGAAAATCCCGAAAGGTCCGATAGAGAGTGCCCTGCAGGCAGCAGACAGCAAGGCTAACTGGCATCCTGCCCCTCCTGCTCCGGGCCCCAGGCCTTGTCCTGCCTCAGAGCTGCTGCCCACCCCTCCCCCCAGCACCAGCCTAATTGCCTGTCAGCCTGGTCCGGTGTTTCATCCAGAAAGTGAGCTGTTCCTTGAAACCTCACAGCCCATGATTAGATCTATGGCAGCTTCCTAAGCAGTTCAGAGGTTCCCATGGCAACCGGGCTGGTACAACTGGCAGCAGGCCACCTGGAGGAAAGGGGGAAGGAAGGGAGACAGGTGCAGGGCTGCTGCCTGAGGCAGGGGGAAGGTGGAGGGAGAGTCAGGCGAACTCTGGAGAGGGGAAGGCCCAGGGCTGGGGGCCATAGGGGTGAGTGGGGGTGAGAGCTGGGAGAAGTCAGGCAGGGAGGTTAAGGGGGGCTGGGAGATTTGGAGAAGCCAAGGGCGCTGGGAGATGGAAAGAGACTGATGGAGTCCAGGAGATGAGGAGAAGTAGGAAGTGGAGGGGACAGCTGGGGGTGCAGGGGGGCCTGGGCAGGAGCAGCCTGGGCAAGAAGGAGGAAAACCAACGGGGGGTGAAGGCAGAAGGCAGAGAGAGGCTGGTGGGCTGGGGAGAGAAGAGGAAGACCGAGGCCCACAAGCTGGGGAACTAAGGCAGGAAACGGCCTCGTCTGCCCCACACCCACACACACCTTGAATAAGGAAGGAGGGCGATGGACACACCACTGCCCATCCCTGGGCTTGGGCCTCAGGGTTCCGCACCCAGCAGCAGAAACAGAGGGCACCTGGCAGAGGGACAAGCTGCTGACGTCCCAAAGGCCAAGGCGTCTCATCCCCAAGTGCCCACATGGCCAGTGTGCCCCAGCTCACGGAGAGGCCGAATGACAAGGAGCTGCGTCTCTGGACAGAAGCGCCAACGCCCTCCAGGCAGATGCTAGCGCGGGCGAAGAAATGCCAAGGCAGGTCAGGGTGAAGGCCATCTCTAGCTGCCCGCTGGAGAGAACCCTCGAGGCCTGGGACATGAGGCCCGGAGTCGCTGGCCTAGACGAGACAGTCACGAGAAGGAGCGTGCACCCGCCTTGGGCTCTCTGGCTGGCCCGTCTGTGCAAAGTGTTGAGTCAGATCGGGCACCCGGAGGGAGTCTTTCACACCTGAGGGAGGGGAGCCCGGCCCAAAGTGGCTGACGTCAAAATTCATGAAACCAAGCGGTCCAGCGGCTTTAAGCACTGACACCTATGGGGACACACAAGTGGACGCATGAGACGTCAGCTCCTGGGTCTGGTCTCTGGGATCTGCTGCCGCTGGCTACTCCCCAAGCCAGTTCTTCTCGAAGGTTCTCAGCAGGAGGAGGCAGACCACGCAGGGCCGCAGCTTAATAAGAGGCTGCCTTTGAGTCAGTCAGAGTTCGGTTTGTGATTGCCCCCACAGTGACTAGCTGGGTGACCTTGATCAAGTTGCTAAATGTCTCTGAGACTGTTTCCACCTTCACAAAATGGAGATGACAAAGTTCGTGCTCTCAAGGCTTGCTGTGAAAATTAAGCTTCCGGGCTACAGAAGCTTCCCGAGAACACTGCCTGTGACTCTCGTTTTATTGTGATGATCGTCTTAGTTTCTGAATTGGCCTCAGATGTAGGGAGGAATCAGTGTGGACCGGGTCCACCCTTAGAACCTGCAGAACCAGGTTCTCCCTCCTGCGCTGCAGGGGGTGGGGGTGGGGGTAGGGGCAGCAACAACAAGTTTCCTGCACACAACCGGAGCTACAGGCCGAGGCGGGGAGAGGGAGGGGGTTGGAGCGGTTGGCAGCCTCCCCCAAGCTCAGCGCCACTCGAGTGGCAGGGCAGAATTTAGAAATTGCAGCAATGTGTAATTTTTATATGATGATTTGTGTAAACGTATAGGAGTCACACTGGGCCCGTGCAGAAGTGGTCTGCACGCAGAATGGCCGCTTAGCGGGCAGGCAACGGGGCCGGCACAGTGTGTCTGCCCGAAGTGGCTCACGGCAGCCCCACACTCCACACTCAAAGGTGGGAGCAGGGAGGGCCAAAACAGCATCCAGGAAGGCTCCCCAAAGTCCCCCACAGCCAGAGCCCCGCTCTTGCAGACGCCCCCATCCCTTCCTCCCATCCTCCCTGGCGGTTGAGCCAAGTAGTGAAGAACTTGGGCTTCGGAGCTAAACAAGATTCAATCCTGACTCTACCGCCCTGTCCACATCTGGCTGTGCTGAGTCACAGCAGCTCCTGGGGTTCTGATTCCTCCTCTGCAAAGCCAAGAGGAAAGAGACGACCGCCCTGGTGGAGACCTCAGGCAGATACCACGGCTGGCATGGAACCAGGGCCCAACAAGTAGGATGTTCTACCAAGTTTGGCTCCTCGGTAGGCACTGCCCTCTTCTGCCCTTTTTCCCCCCTAGAAACAACCGCTGGGTCTTGGCTCCAAGACACCATCTCCCGTTGGCGTCTGCAAGCTCCCCTTGGCACAGGGCCTCGGAAACAACAGCGGCAGCGTGTGTCCCGAAGACGGATGACTCACTCTGGTTTTTTAAAACACATTGAGCACTAAATCGAGATCCGCGATGATGGAACATTCAGCGTGTCTACTCTCGTATCCTTCTGCTCCTGGGAGAATGCCTGGCACACAGTAGGCACTCAACAGATTCCTGTTGGCTATGGCTGTTTGTCCACTCTCATTGTGGAAACAGGGTTGGCATCGCCTGTGTTTGGGGCACTGAGCTGAGAGAGAAAGCAGGCTTGGGCCCCTGGGAGGGGAAATGCAGCTACAAGAGAAGATGAAGTTTCCACCTAGAGAGCCTGGCCCCTCCCCCAGCCCATCTTGACTTCGACCTGAGGAGATTCTTGTGGTCTCTACTCAAGGCAGGGGCCCTAGCAAGTGAGTCCCTCCCACATTATTTATTCATTCAAAAAGCACTGGTTACCCAGTTCTGAACCCAATAGTGATGCTAGAAAGTCTAACTGGGTACTTACTCTCCCTTTCTAGAATTTTTGAGAACAGTCAAACCATTCCATCTGTTGCCCTGCATGCCACAGCTAGTATAAACTGGGTTAATACACACATAATCCAGATGTTTTGCTCATGAGAATAGCAGTGTCCCAGCTGGTCCCCATCTCTCTCCAAAACTGGCAGAAAGGAGCAGAGAGGTCCCTTCCTGAAAAACCTGGGCTCTACCCTCTTCAAGATCTACAGACTCTCTCTGCTAAAGCCCCAGGTAGCTTTCAGTAGCACTTGGACTATTCATGCAGATCAGCTCTCATAAAATAGAGCTTTCAGTGTACAGTCCTGAGTTTGGCACAATCAATCAGGCCCCAAGCCCGGTGGATGCATGGATAGATGGATGGATGGGTGGGTGGGTGGATGGATGCATGGATGGATGGATGGGTGGGTGGGTGGGTGGGTGGGTGGATGGATGCATGGATGGATGGGTGGGTGGGTGGGTGGGTGGATGGATGCGTGGATGGATGGAAGGTTAACCCTCTCCCTACTTTCTTTCTCTGTGGGCCCACCCCATTGGCCATGGAAACCTGAAAAATTTGGCACCAACCTTGGGTCCAGGATGGCTGGGTGAGCACCTGAGTTAGTGGGCAGAGGGATGTAAGGACATGGCAATATCTGCCCAGCACTGTGCCTGGCACAGACTAGGTGCCCCATCTCAGAGTAGAGACTGAGATGTAGAAGAGCCCTGTAAGCAGGTACACACAGCAGGGCTGGGGGACCTAGAGGAAGGGGTCAGAGCTGAGGCCCCCCCAGGACCATGCTCTAAATCAGAGAGTTATACCGCAAGGCCACTTCTCATTAGATTCAGTTTAGTTCCGACCCACCAAGGGCTTCTGAAAGCTCTCAGTGCACAGCAATATGGGATAAAAAAGGAACCCTCCCCTTGAGCCCTCCCCAAACAAATGACAGGGACAAGGAAGCAGCTCAAGCTCTGCAGGTGCAAAGCCAGGGTGGGCCCTCCGGGGCATGGGTGGTGACGAGTGACTTCTGGCTCCTCTGCCCAGCACAGTCGTGCCCCGCAGGAGGTGCCAATGCAGATTGGAGGAATGAGTGAGTCCAGGCTTTTCTTTGAGCCTCACCAGACACTTCTCTAAAAAAACCAACATAAAAGTTTTAACTCTAAGTTCAGGATGCCAGAGCTGCTTCTACAGAAAGGAGGATTAGAAACGCAATGAGGGTGGGGCGGGATCTCTCTGGAGTGGATCTTTGGGACCAGCCCCTCAGGCAGGAAGACCCAGCAGGGCCCGTGTGTCTGGGGTGACGATGTTGCAAGTCCAGGAAGGGGAAGCTGATGAAGGAAGGGCCGAGACCCTGACTTCTGGCCCGCTGGCTTCATTCAGCTTCTAGCAGCTTTGACTTATGTTCCATTTTGTTCCTCTAGACTTTGAGTAAAACTTTCAGTGAAAATGCTGATGTTTCTCTGGCTGGCCCAGGGGACTCAGGAGAGTGGAAACTCAGAAATCTTGAACAGAGAGCGCTAACAGCAGGAAGCAGATCTGGAGAAGCCCAAAGCAAGTGAACTCCAGAGCCCATGCGATTGATGTCACTTCAAGAGCTGACCCAGGTCTGATTTGGGGTCCTCTGCCTACTAGCAGTGGCCTGATCATTTTGTCCCTTCACTTCTCTGGGGATCACATCGACATGGTGGAAGTTTCCATCAGAGGGAAGTGATTTTTGCTGTGCTTTTATCTGCAGGTGAAAATTAAATGGAAGGATGACAGAAAGGACTTAGGCCAGTTCCTGGCACAAGACTGGGACCTCAAATGTGAAGAATCTTCAGCGCAGGAATGGGTATTTGGGAAAGAAGAAAGGAGGCCCAAGGAATGACCACGATGAAGATGATGATGGTGGTAACGGTGACGGCGATGACGGTGATGACGACACTGATGGGGGTGATGATGTCGGCATGAGGGTGAGGATGATGACGGGGGTGATGCCGCCAATGGAGAGCTTGGTGACAGTGACGGGGTGGTAGCAGGAGGAGAGAAGAAACCTATGCTGGCCACCTACCTTATTACAGGACAGGCTCTATTCTAGAAGTTTTCTGGGTGCTATCCTACTGAATCCTATCAGCCATATTGCTAACCCATCTCACAGACGAGGAACTAGAGGCTCCTTCACCCTCCCCTGTCCCCACCCCATGCCCCCACCATGTCCCCTGCTGTCATGTGGCCTTAATTAGGTCCCTGCCTGTCTCCTTCAACATGGTGGCATTCAGAGCACAGAGGAGGGCCTTGTCTTCGTCCTCCTCCTAAAGGGCAGGTGAAACTCTGCCCCCCAGGAATAGTGCCCCCCCACCCCAGGAAAACAAGATGAAAAGTCAGTCAAAGGTGATTCCTGCTCAGGGATTAAGAGGTCCGGTTGGGGTGCTGGCTCTGCCTCTAGTCTCAGCGGGACCTGGAGGCTTCCTTCCCAGGCCCTCGGCCTCCCCACCCCAGAGTGCCTGCGTCTGACTCTGCATTCTCAGGGCTCTCCCGCCTCCATCCTGCAGCTGCTCTGCCTCTGCTGCGCCACCCTCCCCCTTCCTCCCCTGCTCTCCCTGGTTTTCTTCTCCAAACTCCAGACCTGTCCATTACTCCTGGGTCTTTGCCCAGACTGCCCGGGCTCCCAAGGTCCAAAGGACACAGATCCAACTGGTGCCAAGCATCTCCCGGGCTGGCAGCAGCCCACTCACTCCTGTCCCCAGCCTTCCCACTCAGGGCCAGCAGTGCCCAGAGAAAACCCCTTCAGCCCCGACTGAGCCATCTTGTTGGGTGGCCAGAGCTGGGATTTAAACACCCAAGTGCCCAGGTACCCTCAGTGCCAACTGCCCACGCAGCCTGCAGGCTGCGCTGCCCACTTCCCAGATGCCGCCGTGGCCACCGTGGGTGGCACAAAGGAACAAGGAGGGGTGGGGAGTCCAGAGAGGCCCGGGGGTGGGCAGTGAGGGGGGCGGACATTCCTCAGCGCGGGGACCACAGAACAGGGCTGTTTACACCATCTGGCCGTACCCCGTCCTCTGGTCTCCAGAGAGATCTGGCCGGTTCTGTGCAGACTCACGCTGCCCTGGCTCTGGAGACTTCGAGGCTGGACTTACATCCTGGCTTGGCCACTGACGAGCTGGAGGGCTCGAGCAGGCCACTCGGCCTCTCGGAGCCTCAGGCCCTACTTGTAAAATAAAGCTAACAAAAGCACACACTCCCTCAGGACAGGGTGAGAATCAGGCAAAGCCGCACAGCGCGGGTCTGACCGCGGCAGCGTGCGGTCATCGTTGCTGTAGTTCATTGCCACTGCCATGGCCCCATGGCGTGGCCGGCCCTGCTGGGACTCACTCAGGGAGCAAAGGAGAAAATGGGGATGAGACGTCCTGGCTGCACCCTTGGCGGGTGTCCAGAAACCGCAGCCCAGGCTCAGCTGGCACCACGGACGCTGACAGCGGCGCCCCTCTCCTCGTTAGACAAACAGGCGCATCGGGCCCAGACGGAGAATGAGCTTTACAAGCACAAGGAGCTGGCAACGGCCTGGGTGTGAGAACCTAGAAACCTGGACCTCTCTTTCCAAGGCAAGAGAAACACAGTACCCCAGGGCCTGGGAGGGCCCCCAGAGATTGCCCAGGCCACCCCGCCTCAGTTTTCCAGAAAGGGAAACTAAGACTCAGAGAGGAGACGGGATCAGACCGATTCATGAGTAAGCTGGACCCCAAACTGCGACCCCAGACCCCCCGCCATTGCTCTTGCCTTCCACGCCACCGCCTCACCCGCCCGCTGCCTCCTGCTCCAGCCCTGGCTGGAGTTCTCAGTCCCTGGGGACACAGCTGAGCCGGGTGGGGGGGGGGCCTGGCCCTGCTCCAGAGGCTTCTGCAGGTGGCTGGGCGCACAGGGGTGGGGTGGGGGGCGGGCTGCTCTGTTCCCCCAACCCCACCAGAGCCTGAGGCAACCTTACGTAACCCACCCCCGATTACATAATCTCCTCCTTCCTTCAGAATGGGAGCTCCGGGAGCAGATTTGAACGTGGGGAGAGACCCCGAGCTGCCCCCATATGAAAAGAGGGTCCTCGCCAGCACCGAGCTTCATGGCTAGTGAGTGGCCTTCCTGCCATGGCCGGGACCTTCCAGGGACACGCAGGGGCTTGGCAGGGCTGGACAGAGGGAGGTCACCATCTAGGGCTGGAGGGGTGGGGCAATATCAACTTGAGGCTAGATCCTTCCGGTCCAGCCCCACGGCAGGACCCCCAACTCCAAAATCCCCAGCAAGTTCATCAGCCCTAAGGACCTCCCGGAGGCAGGCACACGGGGGCCACGGACTCTGGAACCTCAAGTATGAGTCTGCGTTGGCCACTCTGGGTCACGGCCAGGTAAGTACAGACACAGCTCACTCCTCTGCCTCTTGGCTTCCTTGTCCCGAGAAGGGGACGACAAGGCCTCTTTGGCTGCTGAGAATGGTGAAGGGAATCCGGGCTCACAGGGGCCGTGCACCATGCCTGCACAGAGTAAGAGCTGGCAGACGCGCGTCCATTTGGCAGGTGAGAAAACTGAGGCCGGATGGGTGTGAATTCAGAGTGATAGTGTCTGAGAGCAGCACAGCCGCACGCAAGACAGTGAAGCCACCTGGGCGAGGCTTTACATACAGCGGAGCCACCCGGGGTTGTGGGGGTCTCACTTGACAGATGAAGAACCCAGGCTCTCAGGGCTTAAGTGACATCCTCAAGGCGCACGGTTACAAAACCGAGGTCTGAACTCAGACCTCAGGCTGCAGAGCGGCAACAAACAGGAGCTCAAGCTCGACTCAGTCAGCAGGGACACCCCTCTGCCGCTCACCATCCTTTAGAAACTCCTTTAGGCTCCCTTGGGCCTTCCTGGTGGCGCAGTGGGTTAAGTCGTAGCACTATGAAGATATCTGCAGCCACTTCAGCACAAGTTCAATCCCCGGCCAGGGAGCTTCCCACATGGCGCAGCAGACCTCTCCTGCCTCACCCGCTGCTCCCCTCAGCAGTGTACTTCAGTCAATCTGCCTGTTCTGCTCCCCGCTCTGTCTCTGGTGAATCCTCTCAACCCCCCCCCCACCTCTGGGCTACACCCAGCTTGTATGCATAAAGAAATAAATCTTTAAAAAAATAAAACAAATAAAAATCTTTAAAGAAAAAAAGAAACACAGACACCCTCCCTCTGGCCGCCGCTGCCAGCTGAGTGGCCCTGGCCGAGCCCGCCGACCCCGCTGAACTCCCATGGCCCCATCTAAAGCAGGAAGCCTGATCCCTGGGCCAGCAACGACCAGGGTTATTGTGAGGACACATTAACATACAGAGCTCTAAACTGCTTTTCAGCGGAGAGGACCACACAGCTGCGAGGCTCATCACTTCCCCAGCCTCCGGCTCCCTCCGGCTCAGCAGGAACCGGCTAATGGACAGACACCAGGGGCCTCTCAGCAACGCTGGCTGTTCAAACAAAGGCCTCTCCCCTCCACTGCCCTGTGCCGACGCCCTTCGGATGCCCAGGCAAAGCTCCCACTTTCTCTCACGCGTCCCCCTAGCGCTGGGGTGGAGCAGGATGGGTGTGTGTTGTGGCTCTCCGGCCTTTTTCAAAGAGGGCACTCAGTTGCACTGAGACCCCTATTATGGGCAGCCACACACTTAATCCTCACGGTGACCTCCGTGAAGCTGGGTTTCACCTCCCCCATTTTACAGTCGAGGTCATTAAAGCTCAGAGAGTGAGGTCACTTGCCTGGGATCACACAGCTATCAGCCCAGTGCAGCCAGGATTGGAACCAGGGCCCTGGCTGTGAGGGCCAAGCTCTTGTCCACTTCTCTCGGAAATGGGTCATTTTCCAGAGGAAGAGGCCGGTGCTCCAGAGGGTGGGGGTGCTCACCCGAGAAGTGAGGGAGAAGGGCCAAGCTGTACACTCAGGCCGGCGGGGCCTGGGACTTGCTCCTTCCCTGCTGCCTGGTGTCTTGACCAGGACCGTCAGCCCTCAGGAGAAGCCAGGCCACCGGGAGGGGAGACGTGAGGGTGGTCGGGAAAGCTGAGGGTGGTCCAGGACCCGAGCGGTTGGGAATGGCCCGGCCATGTGCCCTCCTTGGCCTCAGTCTCCCCGGGGGTACAAGAGGCATCAGACCTTGAGTTGGCCAGGGAGACCCCTTAGAAGCCCTCCAGCTGTGTTCTACGCAGAAGTTCCCAAACCTGGCCGCTCACCATAATCCACTGGGAGCTTGGTAAACCCCCCAAGCACAGGGTTACACCCCAGAGAGTCTGATCAGCAGCACTGTGGAGGGGCCACTGATTCTTTCTGTCCATTTTGCCCACCCCCACCTCCCCGACCCCCAGTTTCTGTCACCTGCCAAATCTGAGAACCCCAGCCTAGGAGAGTTTTCCCAGTCCCATGCAGCCCCCTAGGATTTACAACTAGGGTGGGAGGTGGAACTCTAGGATTTGTGGGGGGTTTGGGGGGTGGGAGATGGCACTGAGGGGACTCGAAGGAAAACCACAGCTGGGAATCCTGTCCTGGTAGGAGTCAAGATGTTGGGACCTTGAGCTGCCCCCACCTTTGTGGATGAATTGTCCATGGAGCAAATCCACAGCAGCATGGATGTGTCAGGCGCTGCTTAAGGTGCTGGGGTGCAGCAGTGAGCAAAGCGATGACACTTCTCTGGGAGGCTTCACGCTGGTGAAGATAATATAATGCAGCCAGAGTTGGCGCAGCTCTCAACAGCCTTCCCCATGGAGGTCCCCCTTAAATAGGACCTAATCATGAGCTGGGAGCCCAGCCCCCGTTTTACAGATGTGTCGCTGAACATCTCAGATCCCCTCTCCTTGCTCTGGGAGGTGACAGCGCCCGTGCCGCCAACCCACCCTGTATGTGCCTCTGAGCAGAACTTTCCCTGTTGCCACGGCAACCCCCCTGGGGAGGCCTGCCCTACTTTGCATCCCTGGCATGGAGCAGACGGACTCACCCTACCCCAAGACAGAGATGAGGCTCATCCCCTCATAGAATCTGTCCCACTGGGGAAACATGGGGTTCCCTCATCAGACATTCAATCGAGCCAGGCCCTGGGACAAAGAGGAATAAGTGGTGGCCCCTGTCCTTGGGCAGGCACGGCCTTACCAGGGAGGCCGGCCAGTAACCAGGCAGAGCTTGCCCGAGAGGCCAGAACGAGGAAGGCGGTAGCTGAGCGCCAGATGCAGGGCTAAGCCTTCCCCACGTGTTGATTACCACCATCTCCCATCAGCTCTGGGGTAGATGTCAAGTGCTACCTTCATTTTACAGAGAAGGAAACCGAGGTTCAGAGGCGTCAAGAAACTCACCGAGGCTCACCCCGCTGAGATTAAGCAGAGCCAGAAGCAGGACCCAGGCAGCTCCCAAGTCACACCAGCTGCTGCGGGAAGGGGTTGCTACCTCCATCAGACTGCTCCAGGAGGGCTTCCTGGAAGAGGCATCTGTCTCCAAAGTGATCTCAACAAGAGAAGATGAGGGGAACGACCATGCAAGCATGGTGCGATGGGGGCTCTGGGAGCAGCCTGACTCCTAGGAAGAGCTGGGGGAGGTGGCCTGAGTCGCAGCTCCCTGACTGGGAAGGGGTCTCGGCACGGCTCCGGGACAGGCGACTTGAGAACAGAGAATGCCAAGGGTGGTCGGTGATAGCAAGGCAGGCTCAGGGGCCACAGGGCATGGGCCCTTTAACAAAGTCGGATGCTCCTGGCACCCCCCAAAGCAGGCAGCCCACCACGTGCACACTCTCACCACCTGCCTATCTTCACACCCCCGGGCAAAACTGCCAACCACACTCGTGTGCAAAGGAAAGGCCAGGCTGCAAGCTGGCTTGATCCTTGCAGCGCCTGCAGAAACGCTCCTCCTGCCAAGTCAGTGCTGTGGGTGTGCATGCGGCTGTGGAACCACAGCCTGGGCTCAAGCCCAAGCTCACCCCATCCTCACCGTGGGAACTTGGGCAGGTGATGTAACCCCCCTTTGCCTCAGTTTCTACATCCCTGAAAATGGGAAGAATGCAGCCGTGTGTGTGCGTGTGTGTGTGTGTGTGTGTGTGTGTGTGTGTGTTTTAAGGCTCAAAGAGTTAACACCCCCACAGTCACAGGTTCGGGCACACGGGTGTGTGCTGTCAGCTGTGGTGGGTGCACACCAGTCTGCACTTTCACACTGTTGGGTGCATGCAGTGTGCACATGGTGAATGTGCCCCTGACAGAGGCCCCTCGCAGGGTACAGGTGCAAATCTGCCTGCTCACGTAGGCCCCAGGGGACCCCAGCTAGCCATGGGGAAGGGAGAGACAGCAGAGGACAAACACTCGGGGCCTGGACAAGCGCTGTGTGCGTTTGAGGCCCTACACACACACACACACACACACACCCCCCTCCGTGTGAACAGGAGCCTTCGTGTGAACACCTGGGGCCTGTGTGTGCAGCGGGCACAAGAGGCTACTGACACATACATGTGCTTTGATTTCTGTTGAGGTGAGGAAGGGCCTGGCTGAGTTTTTCTCCAGGAACCACCACGATGTAAAGAAATCTCAGTTATGGAAAACAGGTAACGGGAGGTAAGGTGCTTGAGGCATAAACCTCCCCCCACCAGCCAGCAGTCAGGACAGAGAAACACGCTAAAGATCAGTCAGGAGCCCACGGAGGAGCTCAGCCCCCAGGTGCTCCCTATTTTCCCAGAAAGGGAGCTGTTCCCGAGGAAGTCACACCCCCTTGGGAAATACTCAAAGACTCCAGGTCCCAGTCTTCCCACCACCAATTGAAGAAATGCATCTTCGCAGAAAAAAAATAATCCTATGTCCATCGCTGCTATGGATCTTACTTGGAGAGAAGCAACTAAAGAGCAAAGGCTGCTTAGTTAGAGGCCTCTTGGGGAATTGCCCTAAAGCAAGGTTTCTCCTGGAGACAGCATGAAAAAACTTTCTGGAGCAAGGGGGGCTCTTTGTGGTCTTAAAGGATGAGTAGGGTCCAAATAAATTGTGAGGTTCGGGGCATTCTAGGCAGGAGGAATATCAGAAGCAAAAGAGGAGTGGCCAGAAGGAGCCTGGTGTGCTGGCAGTGGCCACGTGTGGGTCTCGGATGGCAGAATGTCTATTTGGCAGGAGGGAAGTTGAATGAGGAGGGGTTGACCAGACAGCCTGGATCACAGACAGGGGCTCCAACCATGAGTTTCCTAAGATCAACCCAAGGTGGTAGAGGGCACTCAGCAGCTGCATAATAACTTTTGGATGGACGGATGGATGGGTGGGTGGATGGATGGATGGAAGGAAGGAAGGATGGATGGGAGGATGGATGGAAGGGAGGATGGATGGGAGGATGGATGATGGTAGATGATGGATGGATGATGGGATAGATGGATAGATGGGGATGGATGGATGAAGGATGGATAATAGGATAGATGGGGATGGATGGATGGGGGACAGATGGATGGGTGGGTGGATGGATGGATGGGTGGATGGGTGGGTGGGTGGGTGGGTGGATACCACAGGGTAGGAGAGGTGAGTGTGATAGCAAGGACTCTGGGGATAATTGGGAGCCTGAAATCCAAGTTTCTGCTCTGTCACTAATGAACTATCAGAAGGATGTCTCTGGGCCTCGGTTTCCCCATCTGTAGAGCCCACATGGTTCTTCTTGTTTTTCCAGACATGATAGTCCATGATTTTGTGGACAGAGAAGTGGGTAAGAAAACCTACTCATATAGCACCAGGGGTGGGGAGAAACTGGGGGTCAGAAAACCTGGATTTTGACCCAACTCTGCGACTTCTCTGCTGTCAATTCCCCTCCCTGGACCACAGCCACAGCAGGTGGGTTCTGGCATTTTGGGGTTCTGTGAGTCTTTCTAAGGAGCCCAATCTATAAAGTGAGGAGCCCAACCCCCACCTCTCTCTTTCCTTACCTAGGATGTTAAAGCAACTTGAGAAAAGCATATATTCTCTGCTCCTGGAATTACCCTTCACTTTCCTGGCAGATAAATGGGGCAAAACAGAAGATGCTGATGCATTTAAATGGAGCAAGGCAGGCGGAAGTTTATACGATTTGAATACACTTTTTGGCAGCTTTTGAATATTCATTTGCCCGAGGGAGTGTCGGGCAGCTAGATCCAGGGGCCTGCTGGGAGGTTATTTAAGGCTGGGGGGAAGGGAGGCACAAAGACAGGGTTGGCAGGATTCCCTGCTCATCAGGCCCTCAGGAGCTAACTGCGCTTCTCCACCAGCTAAAATGTCAGAGGCTCAGAGTAAATTCTGGGAGTTGATACACCCCATGGTTACAGTTGCCATAGCAACTGCCTCCCTGTAACCATGTTACGGGCAGATCACAGCAGATAAGATGAGTCCTAGGAGATGAATGATGGGGAGCCAGCTCAGGACTGCAACAGGCCCCAGAGTTCTGGAATATGTCCCAGAGTGCCAGAATACACCCTAGGTTTCTCCACATCCCTGAGAATTCTGAAACAGAGCCCAGAATTCCAGAACAAGCTTGGAATTCCATAAGCTGTCCTCAAATTCCAAAAGATACTTTCCCCAAGGTCCTGAACAAACTCTAATATCCAAAGAGCACCCTCCCATTTCTGCCAGCCTCAGCACACTCTCCACATAGCACCCCTAAACCCTAAGGTGTGGCCTCAGATTCCTGTCTCCTCCTTAAGTTGCTTCTTCTCAGATGTGGTTTTCAGTCTAACTAGGAGGGCTGCAGAGCATGCGTTGGAGAAGAGGGTCAGGGGAAGCCTGTGGCGTGGAGTCTCAGATGACCTTTACCCTAGACCTCGGGAGATATAAACGTGCCCATCACACGCCAGCCCTCCTCATCAGAGGGGCCCCCCTGGCCCAGTGCTCCCAGCACTTCCAGGGTACACTGCTCTCTGCCGTGGGAATCAATCAACACTGAGTCATCCCACACTGTGCCTAGGCCCATGGGGGAGCACCAGCACGCTACTCCTAGGGCCTGGGAGAGGGGGTCAAACTGGAAGGCTGCCCCAAAGGCTCCGCTTTGCCCAGCAGCCCAAGGCAGGGAGTCACTGAGTTATGGAGAAGCACCTCCTCAGCTGGGGGCAAGGTGGGAGGAAGCCCCTCTCCATGCACAAGTCCAGGGCCCCCATCCCTGCCCCCTCAGTCATCTAGAAGGACCCTGCACAAGAGCATCAGCACGCTTCAGCGCTGTCCTGGACTCCCCCGTCCCTGCCCCACCCCACTAATTCGCTGCCAGACTGGCTCCATTCTTAATCCCCCTTTCGCTCCCAAATCCCGCCCTTATTCCAATCCACTGGCTTGGTCCAGGCCCGGGCCCCTGCTCTTCCCAGCAGCCCCTGCCTCCTCGTCTGCCTGCTCCCCTGACGCCCACACGCAAGGCCTCACTTTTAAAGTGCCTCGGCCAAAGCTTCAGCGCCCACCTCCACATGCCACAGTCAGGCATGGTCATGGCCCCTGAGCATCCAGTCTCCCCAGTAGCAGACCCATCTAACGCCCCTGACCCCTGTCTGGCAATGGCTGTCCAGAGGAGGCCCACAGGCCACCCCCCACCCCCCGTCTCTGCTTCTCTTCTTCCTCTCCAGAGACTCTTGGTGTCGTCTCTAAAACTCACTGGCTTAGTCTAATCCTCTAGAAAAACGAAGGCCCAACATGTCCAGAGGTCCAGCTAAGATGGTGGCAGAACGGGGGCCAGCACTCAAGTCTCGGACAGGGTCTCGGCACATCTGTCACCCTCGCCGGCCATACAGGCCTCTGCTGCTCCCACCCACCCACCCTGCCCCGCACACAGGTGAGAAGCACGAGCCTCCCAGGCCAGCTGAGCTCCAGGGAGCCAGCAGCCAGCCCAGTGAAGGCTTTATTGGATTTGTTTAACACGCGTCCTATGGCCAAGGGCCTCTGGCACCAGACAGCATCACGGCGGGGAGGAAAAAGCAGATGCCGAAATTAAAAGGCATTTGATTTCCAGGCGGACACATGCACATTAGAACGCATCTCTCCCAGGCTCTGCCTCGCCTCCTCCCTCACCCCTGTGCTCTGTCCGGGGGCAGCCGAGCTGGCGGGTCACAGTGCACACGGTGACACGGGCCTTCTGGAACCCGAGAGGGACCTGGGGAAGGAAGGACATGCCAGAGGCCTTTGAGTCCACCTCACTTCTGGAGGTTGGACAACCTCTACCATGAGGGAGAGCAGGCCCCATGCCTGGAGAGGGCAGCTCCCGCTGAGGCCAGCCAGGGAGACGGCGGGACAGGCAGGAGAAGAAACCAGGCCCTGTTCCAGCTCTTGCGCAGACCAGCCCGAAGTCACTTGACCTCTGTGTGCCTCCATTTCCTCTCTTGCAAAAAAAGAGGAAACAGCCATTGTGAAGATGAAATGAGGTCTTTTGCTGTAAATCTCCAGGACACGGTAGGTCCCAAACACCATTTTTTAAAGGCGCCTGAAGCTGGTTTTCCACACACCCTCACAGAGGGGGACCAAGGGAGTCTCTCTGCTTTTCTATTGCCCACTCATACCGCCAGACTCCAGTTTCCCCAGAGCCTCAGATCAGAGCAAACTATTTGTAGATAAATATATTAAATTGCATAACATTTTCGCTGCTTCCCCTGGAGAGAGTCACCTGATTTCTCCCTGCTTGTTCCTTTCAGATCAGTCAAGTCACAAAGATGTTTGTATGCTCACAGATGTTGTTCCTCACCACTGTGTGTATTTGTGAGAGAGAGACAGAGACAGAGACAGAGACAGAGAGGGAAGGAGGAGGAGGTGGAGAAAGCAATTTTGTTAAATGTATGTTTCGAGGTCAAGTTCACTCCCCTCTGCCCTTGAGGGTGGGTGGGAATTGCAAGGACCACAATGAAAGATAATCTGCAGATTACTTTAAAAGGGACCATGTTATTGCTGGCTCTTTTTGATATTTTTTTCAACATCTATTGAGCACGAAGTGTGTGCTAGACAACATAGTAAATACATTTTGTTCACAAGCAAATAGATTTTGTTCACAAAACACCTTCTTTCTGCTCAGAGTTTATGTGTCAGGGCTGAGGAACTAATGGTCGAGTAGATCTATCATCTGTCAAGTGACCCCCTTCCAGGGCTCTGTGCCACACAACCTGCCTTGGTCCCCCTTGTCAAGGCTGTGACGATGAACCAAGCAGTCAAGGGTCACACCACCGGGGATGTCAGATGCGTGTTATGGACCCCCAATATGATGACATCAGACAAGCCCAAATTAAGGGGCAGTCTACAAAATGCTGATGTCATCTCATGACGACAGTGGTGTTATGGGTTGTAGAAAGCACACCCTAGAGACGAAGCATCACATCGGGGGTCCACGACACGCATGTGACATCACTGGTGCTGTCCCCTTGACTGCTTGGTTCAGCTGACATCTGCCAGCATCAACTTCTTGAAAACCAAGGAAAGGGACTTCCCTGGTGCAGAGGGGTTAAGTCTCAGAGCTATCACCTCTACAACCTGAGTTCGATCCCCGGGGAGGGAGCTGACCCACATATGGCGCAGCAGATCTCCACTGTCTCGCCCGCTGCTCCCCTCAGCAGAGTGAGTCCTCTCACCCCCTACCCCCACCACCACCACCTACCTTTGGCCTACACCGTGGTTCTTCTACATAAAATTAAAAAAAGAAAAACTGAGAAACTGTCACAGACCAAAGGGCACTAAAGAGACACAAAGGCTACAACCACATGGGATCCTAGATTGGATACTGGGACAGAAAGGACACTAGTGAGAAAACCTGTGAAACCCAAAAATCTAGAACAAAAAAAGCCTGGAGGTGAGTTAATTGTCATGTTCCAAAGTTGTTCTCCTAGTTCTGACAAATATGTCTCAGTTGTGTAAGAGGTTAACAAACAGAAAAGCCAGGCAAGGGAGCAGAAATATTAGCTCATGTTTAACTCGACCAACAAGAACAAAAAAAAATAATTTCACAAGAGTGAAAGATCCAAATGGACACTTCTCCAAAGATATACAAATGTCCAAAAACACATGAAAATATCATCAACATCATTAGTCATCACAGAAATATAAGTTGAAACCACAATGTGATAGCATTTCACACCCACCAGGCTGGCTATAATCAATGAGTCAGATAATAACAAGAGTTGGCAAGGGTATACAAAAACTAAAAACCTCAAACACTACTGATGGGGACGTGAGACGGTGCAGCTGCTGTGGAAAAATAGTCTGCATTCCTCGAAAGTTTAAACATATAGTTACCCCATAACCCAGCAATACCACCCCTAGTTGATGAAGAGCACACACACAGGACCCTGGTAAAACCCGCATAATGTGGCCCCACCAAATATAAGCTAAATCAGAGATAAGCTGACAGCAGTGACTCCAGCAGAACCCTGCCCCCGGAAGTAACTCCAGCAGACCCCCCTCCGGCAAAAGAGACCCCTGACACCAATGAACATGTCTAAAATTCAAGCAGTAGGCCTGACCCTATAAAGCCCTGCGCTCCCAATTTCAGGGCGCAATTCTCACTCTGCTGCTGCCACCAAGATTCACCCCTCACAGACTAATAAAGTCTGCTTCTGTCTGATCATACTCTTGACCTCTTTCTTTCCTAACATTCTGGTGCCGAAAGGCCTTATCCTATAAAAACCCATTTCCCAATCTCCTGGCACAACTCTCATTCAGCCTGCAGAGGTCGTCCCTCTTGGACTTTCAATAAAGCCCACTTCAGTCTGATACTCTTGGTCTCTTTCTTTTCAAACATTTTCTAACAGGTGTGATATCCCCAAAAGTAATGAATGCCCATGTCCACATAGGTGCTCACAGCAGCATTTTCACCATAGCCAAATGCTACAGACGACCCAAGTGTCCATCAATGGAAAAACAGATAAGCAAGATGTAGTCTACCTACTCAGTGGAATATTATTCAGCTATAAAAAGGGATTAAGGACTGGAACATGTTAGCACATGGATGAACCTTGATAACATGATGCTGAGAGAAAGCAGTCCTGGACTTGATGAGCCTTGTATAGGAAATACCCAGAACAGGCTAATAGAGAAAGGAAGTAGATGAGAGGTTGCTCAGGACTGCGGACAATTGGTGACCATGAAAGGATCACCTCTTTTTGAGGTGAGAGAAACACCCTAGAATGGATGGTGGTGATAATTGGTCATCTGTGTAAATGTTCTAACCACTGGCAGTGGGTGAATTGTACGGCATGTCATTTAGAGTGAAATAAAACAAAAGAAGTCAAATGAACAAGAAATAAAAATTCAAGTAGCAACACCAGGGTGCTATTTAGAATGTCAATACTGATTTAGCTGAAAGAAACCCCATGGCTGGCTGGGGTAGGGATGGCCTGAGGTCAGGGACAGCTGATTTTCAAAACAAACTCGTACAATTGCTACAGTCTTTAAACTACGGAGCGTGTATAACTTTGATGAAAATTAAAACTCTGGGCACTGAAAGATAAAACATCTGGTGTGGGGTCTCGCCCACTCATTACAGAGCTGAAGGAGAGAGGGCGGCTGCAGGGAGCGGAGGGGAGGGCCTGCAGCGAAAGCTGGGCAGGCCCCTTAAATTCACTCTTGGGGAATCCATGCGGCCGGCGGAGGGTGGGGGCCTGGCGTGGCTCCGAGGGTGCAGCTCTTGCCCAGCCTGCCGTTCCCCTGCAGACCAGGCCTCTGTCTCAGGCGAGTCCTCCAGCAACTACTGACCAGTCTACAGGAAACAGGCCCTTGAGCGGGGAAGCCCGTCAGGGCTGGCGCAGGCCCAGACCCCGAGTATTTACTGCCCCAGGCAGCTCCACACATGTCCCCTCGTAATCCTCTCAAGAGGTAGAGAGGTGGGGTGGGGGTGGAGATGCCCCACTGTTCCAAATAAGGTAACTGAGGCTCAGGGAGCTTTGGCAGTTTATCTGAGGCCATAAGGCTAAAAGGAGCTGGTCCCTTCCTCCACGGCCAAGGGAGCCCATCTGAGCCCAGCTTCCTGCAGGGTGCTGGTTCTCATTTCTGCTTCCGGCTGGGTCACCATCAAACTCATCAGGGACCATGAAGGTGCTAACTCAAAGCAAGGGTGTTATCAGCCTGGCACAGGGGCCACGGGCCGTGGCTCCAAACAGGCTGGTTCAACCCCTCAAAGCCCCCAGCACCCCAGTTACTAGAGAGCTCGGCCATCACCATTCTTCTGCAACCACCTGGACGAGAAACAGGACTTTGAGGCTACCCCTGGGCCTCTGATGCCAGTTACAGCCACCTCAAATCAAACCCCCAAGAGAAAGAGGCAGCACTGACTTTCTAATCTGGAAGAGACCTTAGGGTCACTTAGGGTCACTTCGTTCTTCCCCTACAGATGCGAGACCACACCTAAAAGAGAAAGGGACTTGCTCAAGGTCACACAGCAAGTTAAAGAATTTAGAGCAGAATGTCTCTCTTTCGTTTGGTTCCCCTATATTCCTGCTATTAGTGAAACCATTCGATATTTTTCTTTTTCCTTTTGGCTTATTTCGCTTCAGCAAGAGAGGGGAAGGATAGGGGCTCAGAAAGGGGGAGAGGGGAGCATGGGGGACTGTGGTGACAGTTCACGGGTGAATTGGTGGTGGGAAACCTACAGGGAACACACAATAATGTAAAAGACATAAATAATAACAATTTAAAAAAAAAGAATTTTGAGCATTTAAAGAATCAGGGAGTTCAAGAGAACCAGGTCTCCAGCAAAAGCATCACCCTGCAGCTTTCCTTGCCTGCTCCCTCCCGTTGCCCGCAGCAACACCCCCAGCGTCCCCCTCTGTCAGACCTGCTCCCTTATTACTGTTCCCTCTCACACCAGATTTCAGTGCCAAGAAAGAAGCGACTAATTCACACTAACGAGTCAGTGATTGATGGGTGCCTACTTCCCCCAATCTTTATATTTTCTTTTTGTTTTAAGATTTATTTATTTAAGGGCCTCCCTGGTGGTGCAGTGGTTGAGCGCTGCCCTGTGGAGCTGTGGGCAGCGAGTTCAATGCCCGGCCGGGGAGATTCCCACATGGTGCAGCAGACCTCTCCTCCTCGCCTGCTGCTCCCCTCAGCAGTGTGTTTCTGATCTGTCTGTTCTGTTCCCTGCTCTGTCTCTGGTGAACCCTCTCGCCACCCCACACCTCTGGCCTGTGCCCCGGCTTGTGTGTATAAATAAATAAATCTTAAAAAAAAAGATTTATTTATTTATGCACACAAGCTGAGGTGCAGGCCAGAGGTGTGGGGTGGTGAGAGGGGTCACCAGAGACAGAGTGGGGAGCAGAACAGGCAGATCTACTGAAGTACACTGCTGAAGGGAGCAGCAGGAGAGGCAAGAGAAGTCTGCTGTGCCATATGGGAATCTCCCCAGCCGGGCATCGAACTCGCGTCGCAGCTGCAGACAGCTCCACAGCGCAGCGCTTAACTTGTTGCGTCACCAGGGAGGCCCAACCTTTATATTTTCAATCTTTATATTTTAAAAGGAACTTAGCCTCTCCCTCTCCCTCTCCCTCTCCCCAGGACGCACAGCCATTGCTTAAGTCACGACTTTGATGGCGACCCGGAAAGGCCACAGTGGTCCAGGTGCATCACTGGTACTCAGGATGCAGGTTTAGATTCAGAGAGATCTGGGGCCTGACTCTGGGCCTGACATCTAGTAAGGATGTGACCTTGGAAAAGTCAGTCAACTTCTCTGTGCCTCAGTTTCTTCATCAGTAAACTGGGGACAATAATAACACCCACCTCTCAGGGATGAGGCAAGGACTGAGGGAGAGGCTGCATGTCGAGTCCTTTATACAATGCCTGGGGCAGAGGGACACCTGAACACGCTGATACAGTCAGACACAGGAAAGGAGGGATGGAAGGAAAGCGGAGGGAGGAAGGGAGGGAAAGGGGGAGAGGGAGTGTGCAGACAGGATGTTCTTTTGTTCTATGACCTCAGAATGATCTCATGCATGACAGTTGTCTCTCCAGCTAGTCTAAGAGTTCCCTGAAGCTGAAACTGTGACTCCCTATTCTGTACCCCACCCCACCACACCCCCATACCTGGCCCAGGGCTCAAACTTTGTCTCTGCTGATCAATGCAGAGACCAGCTTGATAGGAAGCCCAGCAACTCCCCATGGCTCCAGCAAATCTCTAGCAAGGAGTTCAGAGCAGCTTTGCACAGGGCGCCTGGGAGGTGGACCAGCTCTCCCCACTTCACAGGTGGGTAGACTGAGGCAACCGATAGAGAAAAGATTCTCCTAAGGGTTGCAACCCAGGGATCCCAGCTCTCAGTCCCCCCCAAATGCTGTGAGGTTGGCCCAGCCCCCCTGTCCACTAAGGATGCCCTCTTGTCCACATCAAGATGTGACCACCAGAATGTTCTCTTGGTGCTGTTTTAATTTTAGTTGCTCTGAGGCTCTTGGGGAAACAGATCCACTTTCCTGTTCAGAAACGTCATCACTTGAAAACACCCAGCTCTTCTCCCTTCAGCCTCTGTGGGGCTCCAGGGTCCCCTTGCCTTGCACCCCTGGCCCCTCCTACTCTCCCCCTCACACCAGGCCTTCTCAACCTTCCCCAAGGTCCTCCGTGGACTGCCCTGGAAGCCTGGGACTTGTCCTGTTCTTCCTCCCCCTTAACCTTTGCACCCGCTGTTCCTTCTGCCTGAACGCCCTCCCCTTCACCTCTTTATGCCTGGCCTGTTCATCCTTTGCCTTTAGCTGGGTCGCCAGGCCCGGTCTGCATCCCCAAGGTGCCTGTAACTGTCCTTTTGCGACACACCACACACATTTATAATGACTTCAGAATTTTAAAATACCTTCTCAATGATGTATAATAATTTCATCCCTTTTGAAATTCCCATGATGATAAGTCCTGGGTCCATCTTGTCCCCTGTACCGAGCAGAGCCCCTAACACTTAGGAGGTGCCTGATGACTTGACTGGCTCACCTATTAAGGCCAAGGAAGTTCCCACTTGAGTGCCCCTCTCATATCAGCTCCTCTGTTATTCTACCCAAATCTCACAAAACTGAGATGGGGTTGGTGGCCCCCATTTTATAGAGGAGGAAACTGAAGCTTGGAGAGGTGCTGTGACTTGCCCCCGGGGGGTTACCCCCCCCACCTCCCCTCACCCGCCAGGGAGTGATGGAAACCCAGGAGCCTTCCTTCCAGCTTCCAGGCTAGTCTCCCCCTTCAGACCTCCTCCCATAAGGTGGTCAGGTGGAGATGGTTGTGACATCCTCAAGCCTTGGGGGAAGCCCAGACCTGCCCCCGGCTCCAGATAGACTAGAACTTGCCCAGCTCCACTGAGGACCCCCTTTGCTCGGGTCCCCCTGCCTCACCCACCCCAGGGAGGTGTCCGCCGCGGGTCCTAGACTTACAAATGCTGGGCGACCGTGGCGCCTCGGCGCCCTCTAGTGGTAGCAGGAAAGAGCGTCGAAGGGGCGAGAGGATGGGGGAAGGGAGGGAAGGAGAGGAGTGAGAGGACACCCCCTCCCCCCCCACCCCCCCACCCCTCCCACCCCCACGGCTGTCTGTCTTCCAGCTCAGCCTAGGCCCTGGGAGCCTCGGAGGAACACCCTTGCCCCAGGGAATCACCCAAACAGCAGAAACCAACCGTTCT
Organism: Scalopus aquaticus; assembly: GCA_004024925.1. Classification (NCBI taxonomy): domain Eukaryota; kingdom Metazoa; phylum Chordata; class Mammalia; order Eulipotyphla; family Talpidae; genus Scalopus; species Scalopus aquaticus. Next base: position 39,039 of record PVIJ01005473.1, read on the forward strand.
CCCCCTCCTGGCTGAGGCTGTCAGCCTGTCCTCTGGGATGGAGCTTCCAACCTCTCCATAGGCCTGACCCACTGAAATGGGGCTAGGAAGGGTCCCCTTCTCGCTCCTCTCCTCCCCCCTCTCTACCCCTTCCAAGACCACCAGGGGCCCGCACCTGGCCCCCCGCAATGACAGACACACCCTGGGTCTGCCCAGCCCCCACCCATCACCCCAAATCCCAGCAGCTGCAGTTGCCATGGTAATGGCACCCCCACCCCACCGCCACCCTTTGCACATAAATAAACTGCAACCAGGGGAACTGGAGCTGCTAGGAGAGGCCGAATGTGCGGAGCCAGCTCATTTTCCCGCTCCTCTCACTTCGGGATAATTAGTGCAAATTAAATTTCACACCCCTTTTCCTGAGCAGTTAGAACTCCCTGGGAGTGGATACCACGACTCAGACTCGCGGGGGAACATACTCCACTATCTCCACGAAATGTGCAAACGTGAGAGAACATTTCTGGGCTGTGAGTTTTCACCGAGTCCCCAAAGTCAGCAGCACCAGCACGGCTCAGACACTGCAGGGGCTCGGGAGGCGGGGCGATGCAGGGGGGTGGCGATGCAGGCCGGTGCTCCCGCACACCTCACCCAGGCTTCCCTCTTCCGTGAACCCGGAAGATGGGCCAGGTCACCGCTCAAAGGAACCCCCATCCTCAGGACCCCAGAGACAGCGTCCAAATCCAAGTGCCCACACCCAGGCTGCTTCTCCTGCCACCTGCTCAGGGGCACGCAGGGCCCCACGCTCAGAAAGCACCCTCCCTTCCCCTGCACTTGGTTTAAGGCTGTTTTCCAGTTTTTCAGCAAGGGGTCCACAGTTTCATTCCGCACTTATCCTGCTGATTATGTAGCCCGCGCTGCCTACGCGCGCTTATTTTCACATATTAAGTGTCTGGATAAGCAAACACGCACGGCCCAGCTTGCTGTGCAAAATAAAAGTAACGGCACCTACTGTGGACCAGATGCTGTTTGAAGTGTTTTCTGTGCTTAGCCTCCTCTAGCGCTCACAGCGCCCAAGAGGCGGATCCCCACAGGGCGTCTTCTGGTGCTCAGGCCCCCAGACCTTGCTAAAATGCAGGCTGAGGAAGCAGGTCTGGGGTGGGGCCTGTGACTCTGCATTTCTAACAAACTCTCAGGGAAGCCCATGCCATCGGTCCCCAGGACCTCAGTTTGAGAAGTGAGGGTATAAATGCTGGTGATGTTTCTGTGCCCCAGCTGCTGTCACATGCTGTCACCTGTCATCTGCCCCCTCTCTGGTGTGCTGTCCTCAGCCAGTTCAGAAACTTCCCTGGAGAGTAGGTCCTCCTCGAAGGGCTGGGGGGCACAGTCAGCGACCCTGATGGGTACTGGCCTGCTTCCCTCGAGGTGAGCCAACTGCACAGTGTCACTCACGCTCCAGAACGCCCGTGCAACCCCGCTGGGACCGGACTTCCTTGGATCTTCACCTCAGCGCCTCCTCCAGCCCCTCCAGCTTCCTTCACTCCCTTGCAAGTTTCTCCCCCCAGAATCACTTGTGTGAATGCTGTCTCAGGCTCTGCTCCTAAGGCGCCCAGCTGACAGGGACAAACTATTGCTTTCCCCCATTTTGTTGATGAAGATGAACTAAGAGATGAACTTAACCAAGACACAAGGGATGGAACCCAGATTGCACAGGCAGCCTGGTCCCAAGGCGCGACGCTGCCTCTGTGCGTGGATACGCAGCGTGAAGCCACACCCCACTCCATGCACAGATTCTAGCGAATGACCTGCTGGACTCTAGACAAGCGTTCTACATGCACATTCACACGCACAGAAGAGGATATTGATTCGCTCTCCCTCTACTCACACACATGCAGATCCCAAAGGATGCAGGTGTCCATTCATTCATTCACTCAGTGAGTAAATGAACTTTTGTGCATGGGCTCGGCTATCCCATGGAATCTCAGCTCAGTTGTCCCCCATTCTGGAACTTTCCCTGTCTCCCTGGAGGATCTGAGGCCCCTCCTCTCAGGCCCCTCAGCCTCTGTCCTTACCCACATTTCAAGGTCTGTCTCCCCTACCGGTCTGAGAGTTCCCCTAGGGCAGGTGCCTGGTCTGATTTGTCAAGGTAACCACAGGGCCTGGCCCATAACAGCTGCTGAAACATATTCCTTGCACCGAATTTAATCTGGCTCTGCCATTTACTAACCATGGGGCCTCAGATGAGGCACTTCCCTCTCTGGCCTTAGTTTCCTCACCTGCCGGGGAGGTAGCATTGTGGGGGCTTGTAGAGGAGGACCCAGATCAGTCTCAAGGAAGGCACTAGGGAAATGTCTCAAAGGAAGGGAAAGAAATCTGAGAGAGAGTCCGGATTTAACCAGACGAAGAGGGAAAAGGATAGCTCCTGGCAGATGGAACAGAATGTGCAAAGACTCAAAGGTAAAATAATGCAACTCACTCAAGAAGAAACCCATTCAAAGGAGAAACATGTCCAAAGGAGAAAGCTATGTATCTGGGGAACAAAGGGAAGAATTCCCCATGAAGAGGCAGGAGAGATGCTAACGGGCCACAGCCAACATCTGATTGGAGTTTTTAAAAAGCACCCAGACTGGTAGAAAATAGATGAACCAGAAGAGAGGGCGGACAAGAATGGATATTTGGAGACCATTTAAAAGGCTTGCCAGGGGACTGCCAGAAGCAGACCCTTGTCCTTCCCAAGAACAAGAGGGGGCGGGGGGGGGGGGATTTACACACCAGCTCTTCACTGCACTGGCCCCAGGGCATTAACTTCCTGGAACATCAGAGCTGCACCAATGCTGAGCTGAGTGGGCGCCTGGCTCTGGAGATGGCTGAGGTCAGCCTGGCAGCTGTGCCCAAGATAAGTATAAGGAGAAGGGGCAGGATGCAGAAGCATCTGCACCCTCATTCCAGCATCTCTTGGCTCCTGGCTCCCTCCTCGGAGGTGCTTGCAGCATCAGGCAGCCTTTCCCAGAGCAGTAGCAGCAGCTGCCCCAGCAACCCAGGCTCTTCTGTCAACTCAGCAATCCCCAGGAACAAATTCCTTTCTCCCAATAGTTCCGGCAAAAATCTCAGGATCATGTTTCATTGGGCAACAAGGGTCACGTGCTCATCCCTGAACCCCACTGCCTTGGATGGCTGGACCTGGGTCTTCCCCTGTCTCTGGAGCCACCAGCTAGAGGCTGTTCCTTTATTTGAATTTTGGGAAATTAACAAAGAAAAAGCAAATACTGGCAGGAAAACAGACAGACGTCTATTAAGTCTGCCTCAGATTAGTGTGTCAGATGATCAATTTAGTAGGTGATAACCAGCATTCTTTTTAATGGAATAAGAGTCGTTAGCCAACTTCAGCTGCATCAGAATCACCCAGAATGCTTGTTAAAACACAGACTGCTGGGGCCTCCCTGGTGGCACAGCAGTTGGGTGCTGTCGAGCTGTGGAGCTGTGGGCAGCGGCAACGTGAGTTCAACCCCCGGCCAGGGAGCTTCCCACATGGTGCCACAGACCTCTCCTGCCTCGCCCCCTGCTCCCCTCAGCAGTGTTTCCGTTGATCTGCCTGTTCTGCTCCCCACTCTGTCACTTGTGAACCCTCTCGCCGCCCCACGCCTCTGGTCTGTACCCCAGCTTGTATGCATAAATAAATAAATCTAGAAAAACAAAACCATAGACTGCTACCCCACAGTCTCCGATTCAGCAGGCTTGGGAAAGGGTCCAAAAAATGGCACTTCTAACAAGTGCTCAGGTAATGCTGATGCTGCTGGTCCCCACGTTGAGAAGCCACTGGAATAGAAGGTGTCAGAGTCGGCTGCAGGCAAGAAAGCGAAGGTTTGTTCTCTGGAACATTTGTTTCAGTGACATCTGCACGTGGGCATGGGGCTACCATGTGAAAGACATTTCTTACTGAAGTCACCCCAGTGCAGTGAGATTACATAATTTGCCCAAGTCACATAACTCCTAAGGGAGGGGGGTGGGACTTGAAGGCTGGTCTAACAGTCTTGGAGTCACAGTGCTGTGCTGCCTGCAGCTGAACTCAGCACAAGTGACTTACCACAGGATTCAGGTTAGTGATGCAGCTGTGTTTGCCACATGAAGAAGGCAGGGTACGAAATAGCGGTGATAACAAAGAGACCCCAAATGCATCGGCTTGAAGATCAAAGTTTCCTTCCCAGAGGCACAAGACCTGGGCAGCACCGCCAGCCTCCACACATGGCTTCCATCCCAGAGTCCAAAGGGTCTGCCACAGCAGCAGGAAGAGGGGAAAGCACACTGCTCTCCTTTTAAGGACACAACCCAGAAATTACCCATATCACTTCTGCTCACTTCCCATTGGCTAGGTGCCAGTCACATGGTCATTGGCTGCAAAGGATACTGGGAAATGTAGTCTTGTACTAGCTGGAAGTGCATCCTAGGGGACAACTAGCCGGCTCTACACCACCAGGTAGTGAGCCTGAGGTGTCTGAACAAGGAAGACACCCTTGGAAGGACCTCAGTGGTCTCCCAGTATTAATGTCCCCCACAGAGGACAGGTGGGTGGCCCAGCCTTGCACCCCACAGAGAGGGCCCCCACATGTTCCTCTGGCTCCCAGGTGTGGGTCTAATGCTAACCCCCTGCCCAGACTATTTCTAGCAGGTTTCCACAGTGTGCTCCCAAGTTTATTATATCATGTCAAGTAGAGCTTTTGATTTTAAGCTTCAAAGTTTATTTACTGAGAAAATATTTATCAACAAGGACGCTATGTGGATAATAATACAAACATGTACCTCTAGCTTAAAAAAAATAAAAGATCGCCTCTGGGTGAATGCAGATGAGACCCCAGTGACTTGATGCCGGGGCTCATTTCCACTGGCCCTGTCATTGAACTTCGCCCCTGTCTCATTCCCAACTGCAGATGCTGCTGTTTCTAATCTTTCTGAAAAAGCAGTGACTCATAAACAAGAACAGATTTCTCTTGCTTGCAGAAAAGGTAAATTGCTGGCAGAAATAAATTTGCAGATGCTAGAATTTCACAGAAAGGAGTTCGTTGGTGGAGAGAGTTGGATATCCCGCCCTGCCCCTCCCTCCCCCTCTCATCTACACCCTTCTCTTCCCTACCAAACTAAGCTGGGTGCTGGGGTGGGGGGGGCTTGTGGATGTGGCCAGGAGGTGGGCTCCGCCTTTGAGAACCACTCCCCTGTTTATCTCCCCATTTATCCCAGTTCCTGGGCCTAGGATTGGGCTGGGGGTCCCTTGGTAGAGGTCTCTGGCAACCTGGTTCTGCAGAGTACACAGACCACGATTCATGCAGGTTACTCCCAGTCTGTGGACCTGTTTCCTGTTGAGGAGAAAGCTTCTGCGTCCTGCCCAGGGCCAGCGGGAGGTGGTTCCACCATCAGGCACACTGCGGGACCCAGCGGGAGACCACGGGCTCAGAGCCAGAGTGTCCTTGTTCTAAGCGGGAGGACGTGGGTTAGGGTCTAGGAACCTGCTCGCTAGGATCCATGGCAGAGGAGAGGAGAGGGACATACTGCCCTTTCCATCACAGCTGCCAAGTGCTCTCGTCAGTCCTCACAATCACTGGAGAAGTTATTGTGCCCATTTTGCAGCGCAGTAGACTAAGTAACAGTGCAAGCAGGAACCACTCAGCCTCATTCACACGCCCTCTAGTGGCAGAACAGGTTCAAACATGCCCTGTGCTTGGTCTCATTTTCCTTCAACCCTCCCTTGTCTCTCCCTCCTCCCACTAACCCCTTCCCAACACCCCACCCCACCCCCTCACTTCACTCTTCTACTGGAATCTGACTCACCCCCACTGCTCTTTTCACTCTAAGCACAGAGCATCCAAGGGGGAGCATTTTTTCCAAAGAAAACAAATGTAGAGGAGCCAAAGTGTATGTGGGGGGGGGGGGGGTCTCTGAGCCCAGGAGGAAAAACTCAGCTCCCAGCAAAGGCAAAGGCAAAGAGCTGAGGCCAGATGGGTCCCCCCAGATGCACCCCAGGACAAGCCAGATCTGCAGGAGCCTCACCGGTTCCCCAGCTCCCCTTAACAACTAATTGTTAAATTGTTCAATATCTCTACACTTTCCTCCATGCCTAAAAGCTTCCCTGTTAATAATTTAAGCTTCTAATTTTTATTAAAATTCAAACTGCTACACCCCTTCCCAACCCATTTCCCTCCCAGAAGGGATTAGTCACTTACACTCTAGTGTGAATGAGTCTCTGACCATTCCCTGAGAGAGGAAGTCAGTAGGTGAGGTTAGCCCCGAGAGAACCATGGGCTCACTCAGTGCCCTTTCTTCCTCTGCAGCCAGAGGGTATACAGGCTGCAACACTCCAAACACAGCAGTGCCAGATGTGGCCAACGGCTTCCCCAGAGCAGGTCAGGCACCTCCCCACACTAATTCCTAGCATGGCAAAGGCCTGACTGAGGTCCCCACAGACAGCAGATGGTGAGCTAACTTCTGTGTTGCTATGGCAGCCCTGGAAAGGGGGTGAGGAGACAGCGCTGTATCTTATGCCTAGATTATATGAGGGCACATGGGGGGCTGATGCCAGTTGGGGATGTTATTATTCTCTCTCCCCACCCTCCCAGGTGGCTGCAGGAGGGGCCCAGCAGGCTGGGACAGCAGTTGGGGGCCCAGTTCCCGGGTGCCAAAAGACCTGGGTCCAGACCACCCAACTCCTTTCTCTCTGGCTGAAGCAAGGCCAGCTGCAAGGTCAGGGCAACCCAGGGGCTTCCGGTGCCACACTCCCTGAGCAGAGATACCCATGGGGCTTTCAAAGACAGCAGGGGCATCAAAGGGAGCCCAAGGGCAGATTCTCAGGAGAGGCCTCTCCCCACCGGTCTCTACCTCAAGGAATCACAGGTGCCACAGTCTCTGTGTGGCACTGGCATGGAGAGCACCGCCCAGCCCTGAGTGGCGCCCCCCTGCCCCAGCCCCTGCAGCCGGTCCCCGTGCCGAGGCCTGCTGAGCTGCGGGAACAGCACACAGAAGCAGGTCTAGAGGCAACGGGCAGGTCATGCCGCAGCATAGAATCCTGAAGCCCTCCCCAGTGCACCCCGCTCCAAGCCTGGAGTCAGGAGCAGCCGCTGTGTGCTCACGCCGTGCATGGTGATGGCGTGATGACGACACACGCACATGCAACGGGCACGACCCACACGTGGGCACACTCAGGTCACACTCATTGCACACAGCGTGGCCCGGGCGAGCTCAGGCTGGAGGCATCGTCTGCCTGCCCTGGGGGCCCCCGTCCACCTGTGCCTCACAAGGCGCACACAACTCACACAGACACCCTCCAGCCAGACAGAAAAAGGGTCCAGTGAGAACTTGTGCAAACACACCCACACACATGCCTGCTGTGTATGCAGCGAGCAGACACAACAAACAAGGCAAGCGTGTGATTAGTGCCCAGAAGGTGTGCCACAGAGAAGCCCTCACACCCAGAGCACCCTCCGCCCCAGAAAGGCGGCCTGGGGAAGGAGCAGAGGAGCAGGAAAGCCCTGCCCCCTCCCTGGAGACAAGTGAGGGCCAAGAGGTTCCCCACAGGGCAGGCGGGGCTGGGGTTCTGACTCAGCATCTGCCAGGCCCCTGCAGACAATGTGGTCAGGGCGCCATCCTCTGAGGCAGCCCAGAGGGGGGTCTGGGGTGCAGCCAGGCCCTTTGATCATGGGGGGGGGGCTGAGGTGGGGCGTGGAGGACATCCCAGGAGGCTCCCCAGGCAGGCAGAGGCCTGGAGGGGCAGGATCCACCCAGCCCGCCTCTGCCTTTTCTGTTACACCCATGGGGCCGGGAGCCCAAAACTCCGGTACCAGCCGTCTCGGAGCAGGAAGGCTCTGCTTGGGCCAGGAGGCCTGGGTTCTAGCCCCAGAGCTACCTTCTGCTCCAATGGGCATTCTGGGCAGGGCTCTGCCACCCCCCAGCTCAGTTTCCCCAGGGATACCCGGGAAAATAACCGTGGCCCTGCTGCCCTCTGTGCCCCATGCAGGCCTGTCTCGAGGGCCGCTTGTCTCCCAAACATCTGACCCCACTAGGTGATACACTCCATGTCAGGGTCCTGGCCCCATCTCCCTGGGACCTCGCCAGCACCAGCCTTGGATGGGGTCCAGGGAAAGACCAGTAAGAGGCTCCACCCCAGCAGAGCCAGGCTCCCCCATCTGGCCTGGGCAGGCCAGGGGCAAGTTCTAGCCACCAAGCCCAGAACACACATCCCCCTTAGGGCCACGGTTACCCCACCATTGTAGTAGGAACACCAGACTGGAAGGCAGAATGTTTAGGTTCCAGCCAGAGTCTGTGAGAACGTGGGCAAGTCCCACTCTGGGCCTCATTTTCCCCACCATTAATACAAGTTAAAATAGAACTGGTCTCCAAGAGACATCAGTTTCTGAGGTCACCAAAAGCAGGGGGCCAGGGCAGGGTGGGGCAGCAGGAGCAGGGACAGGCAAGTGGCTGGGAGGCCTCTCCACACAGCCGAGGTGCCCCGGCCTCCTCTGGGCAGGCTCGGCCCAAGACCACATTTCACTATCTCAGGTGTGAGGAAGACGCTGTGGGAGCCCCAGTTTACAGGCCAGAATGTCCCACCCGGGAAGCCCCAGACCCAGGTTTCAGACTCACTTCATCTGCTCTGACCTGAGACCCTAACCCAGAAAGAGGATGCCACAAGCAAAGCTCCTCTAAGCTTCGTGTGAATTAACTCCCTCAGCCCACACGTCAGCCCCAGAGCTGTGTTCTCCGTTATCCTCAATTTAGAGAACCCAGAGGCCTCTCCACCAGGGGACTTGCCCACACCAGAGCCAGCAAGTGGAGAGCTGAGCCCTGAAGCAAGACCCCTCAGCTCTCAACCTCTGCACTCACCTCACCTGCCTGGCCCCCTAGGAGACAGTCCCAGCCCAGGCCAGACACCGGGTCAAAGCCAGACTGTTTTCCATGGTCGCTGTGTAGCCCTTACCGGCCTGCACAGCAACGCCACACGCCAGCCACAAAGCCTTGTGCTGCACGCAAGGAGGCTTCTTTTCTCTCTCCAGCCTCTCAACAGGCAGCCGGCCCTGCAGCTCTGGCCCCGCTCCACTCCTCTCAGCTTCTCTTGCCCATGTGGCTGCTGAGGGCCGGCAGGTGGGCTGGGGACCATGGTCAGGGATGGCCTCAGGCTCACCTGTCTGACAATCAGCCATCAGCTGAGGTGACCAAAGCAACTGGGGCCCCATGTCTCTCAGCCTCCAGCAAGCTGGCTCAGAATTGCTAAACTCAGGGTCTCAGGGTCAGAGAGACTGAGAGGGAATGAGAGAGGGAGGGGGAGCGCAAAAGGGAGAGAGAGAAGAGAAAAAGCTGCAAGTGCCCTCAGGCCTAAGCTTGGAACTAGCCCCTCTACTTTGTTGCGGCCAAAGCACCTCCCAGGACAGTCAGACTGGCTGGGGCAGGCTCCACCTCTTGAGAAGTTGCAGGGTCATTTTGTAAACTGGATAATTACAGAGGAAGGGGAACAACGGGCTCCCTTTTGTAGTCAATCCACCACACCCTGTGTCTGTTTTTCACATCCTCTTATTCTGCCAGAGTCACAGGAAATCAGAGCTGGGACAAGGGGGCCTAGGAAACATGGAGTCCCCATCACCCATCCTACAGATGGGAAGCCGAGGTCCAGAGAGGGAAAGGGACCTGCCGTGGGCCCCAGCCATGCAGACGGTCAGCCTTCCCTTCCCAGCTTTGGTGCGGTGCCCTCAGTTCCAGCCCCACTGAGCTGGCACTTGGCACCTAGTACCCAGGGAAGATGGTTCTCCTCTCAGCCTCCACCCCGTACTCCATCCTGACTGAACACTCCGTATTTATATGAGTCACACGAAGCCCTGACATTTGTGTAATTGTCTTCCACGTACAAATTGCCTTCACCCACTATTCAGTTCCCATGAGCACCCCCAAGGGAGCGCAGATGCACCATCACCACCCCCCTGAGTGCTTAGGAAGCACATTCTGAGGGGCTCGCATTGTCCCAGGTGCTCCGCATGTATTAGCTCACTTAGTGCCCACCCCAACCCAGTGAGCAAGGTCCATCACTACCCCACATCACAGAAGGGGGGCTGGGGTTCAGGGAGGTGAGCTGGCTAGCCTGGGGCCATGGAGCGAATAAGTCTAGATCACAAACCTAAGCCCACCGAGCTCCCAATCCCAGGCTACACCAAGGCATGGGGGAGCCACGAGATGGGGAGCCTGGGCTCTGGCTAGAGTGGGGCTGGGGACAGATTCAGCTCCTAAAAGAGGAGCTGTGGGCAAGACCCCACGTCCAGGTAGCAGAGAGAGAGAGAGGGAGAGAGAGCATTCAGACAGGCGGCACTCAGCTGCCCAGGTTCAAATCCTGGTTCTGTCACCTGATGACTGCAGGGCTTGGAGGGTATAGTTGGTCTCTCTGCACCTCAGTGTCCCAGTCTATAAAACGGGGCAATAGTAACAGCACCCCCCTCCTGGATCTGCTATGAAGATAATTAACACACATAAGGCAATTACAGGTGCCCAGTAAAAGCTCAATAAATACTGGCTGTCATTATCACCCGGTGGCCCTTTTGGCTTCTGGAACACCCGAGAGCTGACCTCACCTGCTGCACAGCTGCCCTGGAAGACTTGACTCTCTCTGCCAGGGCTGAGAGGGCAGCTGGCCAGGGCTCTAACCCCTCCCTTCACATCCACGTCCAGACTTTTAGGGGCTCTAAGCTGGAAGCAGAGCACCTGCCCTGTCCCCAGTCAGTCCAATAGAAACAATTCGGAAACACGCCATGAGCACAAAGAAGCGTAACGAGGTTCTGAAGTTTTGGCTGATGATACTGCTGCTTTGTCTCAGATCTCATTTGAGTTGATTTGGGTGTTTGTCTCCAGGCATCTGAAGCACAGGCCTCAGTGTTCCTGCACTGGCCTCCCAGGCGGCCAGAGGAACGGGTCCACCCCAGGCCGGGGGCGGTGCCAAGCATTACCCACTCCAGGAGCACCCCACCCTTCAGGGGGGATGCAAGAAGAAAATCCCCACCCAGGACGCTAAAAAAACAACCTCCAACCAACAATTTGGCAGCTGTGGTTGCCAGGGAGATGAGAAGGGATGCGCGAGGCGCTGCCGCCCGCTTGGCAGAGCCCCTGCCTCCGCCCCAGGGGGGCATTCTCCTGGTGTCATTGTGGGGGCGAGGGGCCAGGCCGGGAAACAGGAGCCCGAAGATCACATTCCCTCATTGTCACCCGCTATCCTCAGAGCAGAGGGCATGGACAAGACAATGGGCTGACGGACAATGGGTAGCAGCAGATGGTCTGCCCCTCGCCCCCCTCCTGCCAGCTGGTGCCACTTGGCTCGCCAGGCCTGCTGGAGAAGTCGTGGGGGCCAGGCTCAGCTGGCTGAAGACCCCAGCTTTGCACCTGCCCACACTGGATTTTTGGAAAAAGGCTTGAACTGGGAGTTAAGACCCTGAGTGACAGAAAATAAGAGCAAGAATAATAACAGCTAACATTCACTTGTGTCTAAAATAAATCTGCTCTTCATCTAAAACCCGAATCCCTGCACGGCCCAGCACGGCCAGGCCCTGGGGCCATCTCTCGGGTGTCCCCTGGATCTCCACACCAGGGTCCCACTGCCCTCTCGGGCCTGAGACACCACCCTTCCCAACCTCTGCGCCTTCACCACACCCCGCACCCTTGCCCCCGCCCCTCCCCGCAAAGGCAATTCCTCCCGGTCTCTCAGGTCCCACCCAAAACATCATCTCTTTGGAGAGACTCTGATCAGCCTGACATGGGTGACAGTTTGGCTCCTTCTACTAGCTCTTGTCACGACTGGTAATTATTCATTGTATCTGTTTGTCATTCACAATCTGTCTCCCCCTCTCTCTGAAAACCCCATGAGCATAGGGGCGCTCATGCTCCACTGAATCTGCTGCACCCTGAGAAGTGCCTGGCACATAGTAGGTGCTCAACAAATGTTTCCCAAATTTATCAAGCACCAGGTACTTAATCCTCTCAATCTACCCCAAAAGGTGGCTTTTGCCCCCACTTGACAGAAAGAAGAGGGGAGGCTTGGAGAAGTTAGTAACTCGGTAAGCCAGGACTAGCCCTGGAGCTAATCCAACTCCCAAACCCCTGTTTTAATCCCCGCCCCCCCCCTGCCTCCCCCTGCTCTCCCCTCCGCCTGCTCCCCCTAGGACTGGTGGAGTCTTTGCCCCTCTGGGCCTGATTTTTCATCTGTAAAATGACAACACAGAGCTTAACTGTCCTGGAAGTTCTTGTTCTGACAGCCGCGCCGAGACAGACAGCCCAAGCCTGCCCCGCCCCCAGCACCCACAGCATCTGGGCTTCTCCATCTCCCAGCCCGGGGCAGGAGTTTGGGGGGATTGTGGGCAAGGCGCTGGGGGAACCGGAGCTCTTATTCCCTGCTGGTGAAAGTGCAAACTAGAACAGCCGCCTCCGAAACGCTTGGCTTGGCGTGACTTACCATAGGCGCCAGCGATTTCACTCGAGAGAAATGGAAGCAGCTCTCCACCCCAAGACCAACCCACAGTGGAGCTCAGTTGTTTGTTTGTAAGAGCCCAAATCTGAAAACAGTCGAAATGACTACCAGCTGGTGACAGGACAAAGGGGACACTTCTGGACAATAGAATACTACTGAGCAGTGAAAAGGAAGGAACTGTCGCTATCGTGAGCAACAGCAAGGAGGAGTCTCCTCATGGCAGACGGAGTGAGACCGTCACGCACAGGTGCCACGAGCCCACGTATGTGAACAGAAAACATCGTAGACACCTCCCCAGCTCCTGCAGAGCCAACAACTGGACCGGAGCCATAGGTGACGCTACAGGCCCAGTGGGGGCTGGGGAGCTGCCCAGCTCCTCCTGACCTGACTCACAGCTCCTTGCCCTCCCTGTGGACAGAGCCGCCCCACCCTGACCAGTGTGGGGTCTGTGGATAGGGCCACTCGGGTCCTGGAGAAATGAGTCCCCAACACAGAGCTGTCCAAAGTCACACTCACGCCTCCCTGATGCCACACCCAAGCACCCCCTTTCCTACAGGGCCAGGAGAATGGTAATGGTATTGGCACCAGCCGCAACGTCCACTGGGCCCAAGGTAAGCATACAAATGGAGGCCTGGGTCAGGGACAGCCCCCAACCCCTTCTCTTCCCAACTCTACTTCCCTCCCATCTGCAGGGCCCTCGCATGTACATGGCCATGGGGCTGAGAAGCGCCCCCCCACCCCCGCCAGGCCATTCTTGGGCTTAGAGACACACAGGAGAAGTTTGGACCAACTGCCCAGGGGGAGGACCCAGGGAAGAGGCCCAGAAGGCCCTGGAAGCAAATTCAGGTTCATCTGAGCTGGGAATTTGCAGGCCCAGATCCCAAAGCAGAGTCCAGAGGAGGAAGCACAGCTTCTGGGTGGACACGTCTCGGCCCTGCGCCTGCTTGCCTGTGAGGCTGGGTGCGCCTGGCAGGGGGCAGGGGGGAAACCAGATCAAGACCTTCTCAAGCACAAGCCTGGGGCAGGAGCTCCAGTGGCAGGGCCTGGGGTTAGGGAGGTGACACTGAGGTCAGATACAAGAGGCTTCAAGTACCAGGCAAAAGGGCTTAATCTGTTCTCTTGAAGGAAGGAGAAGATCCACTTACAAGTTTGGGGACACAGGAGCATCATGGGCAGATCTGGATTGGGGGGAGATTCATTTAATGCACATTTCCTGATCATCTACTCCCATGTACCGAACCTAGGCCAGGAGCAGGCGACATGAACATCACCCCAATGTGACTGAAAGAGTAAGGAAAGAGTGCTGGGGAAAAGAAGGGAAGGGAGCCCCCCTGATGGAACTCCTGCTCGGTGCCAGGTTTCTAGAAGCTACCTTGGTTAGTCCTCCCTGTAAGATGTGAGAGAGGTGGTGCTCACCCCGTTTTACAGAGGAGGGACATGAGGCTCCAGAGCCAGTGAGTGGCCCAAGGTTGCACAGTCAGAAAGGGAGGGCCTTGATCTGAAACAGTCCAACTCCAAACCCAGGATTCTTTCTGCTTCCACAGAAAATGGGGCTACAATTTCCTGTGGTGACTGGGGGTAAGAAGGTAACATTCCCTAGAAAAAGGAACTGATCCCCGCCCCGAGACCAGGGACCCCCCCCAGAGCACACACCACCTGGCCTCTTTAGAAAGAATTTAAAATGATGCAAGTGATTCCAGTGGGAACAGCCTCCCAATTCCCTGTGATTTCATCACCACTGCCTTCTCCCGGCCCCTACCCAGTGGGATTTTCCATCATCCTCTCAGAAAAGCTGGAAGGGGGTGGGGAATGGGGGACTTTCCTCTCCAGAAAGCCCAGTTCTTTGTATACTTTGGAGGGGTTAGATTGGAACGAGCCAGGGAACACCCACAAAGAAGACTCTCCAGGACTCACTCGTGTGGAGACAGTGGCCAAAGCCTCAGGAGCCCCCTGCAAAGATCACAACTTGGGTTGTGTCTGTGTGTCTTTGCCCGTGTATCTGCCTACATATCTGTGTTATCTCTGTGAGCATATATCTGTGTGTGTCTGTGGGCATGCTTTTGTGTGAGTGTGTGTGTGTGCGTGTGTGTGTGTGTGTGTGTGTAGGTGGCCACCTAATAACTTCTAGTAGGCACCAACACTCCAGAAGACCTGGGCTCTGGTCTTGTCTACGTGGCTCACTGGTGTCCCCCCTTCTCCCAGCTCTCCCGTCCCCCAGCTTGGGAAAGGGGAGAATTATGCTCCTGTCAGCTAAGTTGTGGTGAGGACTGATTGACGAATTATGTGTCATTCCAGATACAAGCTGCATATTCAATATACGGTAGGTTTTGTTATTAATGCCTTTCTCTCTTCTTTTGTGATGTTATTTCCATTTACGGATTCAACAACTCTTTCTTAAACCTATATTAAGTGCCAGGAGCCCCAGTCCTAGGCACTAAATTCCCTTTCTCAGAGGTTATAGAAAAACCAGACAAATAGACCTGTTCTCACTCATTCATTCATTCAACTTTACAGTGTCCCTTTCTGGCTGTGTGACCTTAAACAAGTCATTTTCTCCACTGAGTCTCTACTTCCTAATCTGTAAACTGGACATGGAAATAATGCCTGGCTCCCTTGCCTGGGCATTGGAAGGATGGATTGAAAACAATAGAGTATAAAGTAACTTTTTGCACAAACACAGCACAATAGTTCTCACCAACATGAGAAGCCGCGCCTCCCTCTGGCCCCAGAGCTGTGCTTCCGCAGCTGGGGGACATCTCGGGCTGCAAGCACAAGCGTGACCCTGGACACCTCATCATCACCTCGCAGGAATCTAGCAGGAGGCGCTTCCTGACTGCCCGCCCACCAAGTGGCTTTGCTCTCTCTGGGCCTCTATGTTCTTTCCTTGAGACATTCTCCAATTGGGCGGCTTCCAGTCCTCGGAGCTTTCTAATTAATTAGCTTCTGGCCAACTTAGCCAAATGGCCAGCATTCCAGAGAGTTTCAGTGGCCTCTACCACCATAATGCAGTCACCCCCCTTCTCCAGATCCCCATCTCCAAACAGCTGTCTCCCACCTGTCACCCTCAGTGGTAACCGACAACACACGCCCTCTTCCCCAAACAGAAACTCTTTAAGAACCTGAGTCGCCCACACTTACCTGCAGCTTTGGGTGCTTTGGGTTTACCAGTTGTCTGGGCCTGTAGACCTACCTCCTGCCCTTGTGTGTTCATGCATGTATAGGATATAACCCAGCTCTACCTCCAGTTGTGCATCTTGGTAGGTTATTCACATCTATTCCTTCATCTAGAAAATGGAGAGTTTTTGTGAGAATTCAATCAGAATGTGTAAAGTGCTTGTCGTAGTGCCTGGCACGTAGCTTGTGCTCAATAAATGGTCGTTTCCAGCTCCATCCTGCTTAAGTCAGGAAGCGTCTCCCACCCAGTCATTTTCTCCCCTGAGCTATGGCTGACACTTAGGCGGGTATTGACTTATTCCTAACTTCATCCATTTCGCAAGCATTCATTGAGTTCCCACAGAGATAAATAAAGTGAGGCACTGCCCAGGAGCTCGGGCCCAGTGGGGAGGACAAGGAAACAGATCATCAAAATCCAGGATAAAGAGCGAGAGAGGAGATGGCACGAGAGGGGGCAGGGGCTGGTGAGACCCAGTGTCAGCTGCTTTTGGCCAAGAAGGCCCCTAGAAGGAAAGCTAGCTGAACCAAGTCTTAAAGGGTGAAGAAGTGTTAGTTGGGGCAAGAAAGGGTGTAGGGTCTCTCAAACAGAGAAAACAGTTTACGCAAAGGCCCAGGTGCAAGAAAAGACCTGGCCCCTTTGAGTAACTGCAGGTAATTCAGAGTGATGAGAGAGGAAGGAGATGGAGCAAGGGACCCCAAGCAAGGGGCTTGGAGGTGAACAGGCCAGGGGTTTCAATGTCCTGCTGACAAACTAATACTTCTAAGAGCAACCTGGCAGCCTGGGCAGAGCCTAGAACAGAAAAAGGACAATACCGGGAAAACTGGTGAAATCTGGATGCTGCCTGTAATTTAGTGAATGGTGATTAACTGATGCTAATTTCTTGGTTTTAACAAATGTACCAGGGTCAAATGTGATGTTACTATCAGGGGATGAGGGGCCTCCCTGATGGGTTGGGTCTCAGCACTATGAAGCTATCCGCAGCCACAGCAGCATGAGTTTGATCCCCAGCTGGGGAGATTCCCACATGGCGCAGCAGACCTCTCCTGCTTGCCCACTGCTCCCCTCAGAGGTGTACTTCAGTAGATCCACCTGCGCCGCTCCCCACTCTGACTCTGGTGAATCCTCTCACCACCCCATACCTCTGACCTACACCCCAGATCTTATATGCATAAATAAATAAATCTTTAAAAAATATGTCAGGGGATGATGGTAAAAGATATACAGGAACTCTTTGTAATAGCTTTACAACTCTTCTGTGCATCAAATTTTATTTCAAAATAAAAAGCTAAAAGAAAAATCACCTAGGGCTTTATCTGGGGAGCAATGGGGGCGCCCAGTGCAGGGTTTATGGCCGTGGAATAACCAGGTCACATTTGGGTGCTACCAAGATTACTCTGGCTGAAGTGAGAGATTGCAAACTAATCCTGGATCCAGAGAGAAGGTGACCCATGACCCAGGTGGCTGTAGGGATGGACAGATATTGGCAGAGGTGGGAGCTTAAGGATTTGGGCCCTGATGGGGTACAAAGGAAGACACTGACGTTGGTTTGAGCAAAGTGTTTATGAGATTCTTTGATGAAAAGTGACAGAAACACAATCAAATCAGGAGGAAAGGGGCAAATGTATTACCCACCACTGCTTCCCTGAAAAGAAACTGAGAGGAAACCAGAAGCGAGCTGACTACAGGAGAGGCTGGAACCAGGCCCTCAGGCATCTTTTTCTGGAAGTCTTAGTGTCCTTCTCCATCCAAAAATAGAGCACTCAGGATACCCACCTCAAGAGTCTTATAGCCCTCCAAGAAAAAAACATTTTTCCCTATCAGCTTCAGTTAGGAAATCCCAAGGAAGAGGCCTAATTGGTCAGGCTTGGTCACGTGTCCATCTCTGGCCAAAGCCTAAGGATTTATGATTGGCCTAGTATGGGTAATTTCCACCCTAACGGCCAGGAGGTAGAATGATGATGGGCTGGTCCCATTGGAACTAGAATGGGAGAGAAACAGTTATCCCAGGAAAAGGGGTGCTGTTATCAGAAGAACTGGGGAAAGAAGAGTGGGACAGATGAAAGGATGGATGGTGGCGTCATTTCCTGGGATGAGGAAGGGCAGAGAGATGCAGGTGGAGGGCGAGGAGCAAAAAGGAAATGGGTTAGTTCTGGATGTGGGGTGGCTCAGGGACACGAGGTGGAGAAGCACCACAGGCTCCTGGGGCTAATGCTTTTAGCGTTGACTGGCCCTCCCTGGCCCCCCTAGTCACACTGACTCATCACTGCACCCCCTCGCTGCCCTGACTCTCCCCAAGGAGGGCCCAGGAGAAGGCTTGGGCTGTCTGTGGAGATCATCTTCGCCTCCCCTCAGACCTGGGGGTGGCCTTTTCTCCCCCTCCCACTCTCTCTTCAGGAGTTGAGATCAGGACCCAGGGTCCTTATGAGGAGGGAGAAGGGAACAGGGAGGGAGATGGTCAGAGTTTGAGGAATTGAGGCTGGAGGTGAGAAAGATTAGGTTGTTGGAGGAGGAGGGTAACAAATAGGCTTATATCATTCTCCCCGGAAGTAGTTCCCTCTGTGGTAAAGCAAAAGTCCTTGGGTTCTGGGGTCAGACCCCCGCTTCCAGGCTCACCTTGCCACGTACAGTCATGTGGCTTCAAGCAAGTCACTAAGACACTCTTCATCTTACTTTCCTCATCTGAAAGGTGGAGGTGATAATCCCGCCTCATAGAGGCTTTGGGAGATTCTAGTTCATTCACCCAATTAGCTAAGGTATAGCATACACAGAACAAAGTGACCACTGAGTAGAGGAAGACTGCTTGTCCTTCATCTTGCTTGGCTTCCATTGTGCAACTTTCTGGGATTTTAAGAGAATGGATGGGTCGATGTATATTTGCTTACTGGATGGATGGATGGATGGATGGATGGATGGATGTTTGGATGGATGATGGGTGGGTGGGTAAGTAGTTGAATGAGACACTGAGCTGTGTAACACATAATCCCTATCTTCACTGAGCTCACAATTCAGTAGAAAGAAGATCCAAAGAGATTATTACAACACAAAGAAGCAAAAACCCCAGCGAGGGGACAACAGGGGGGCAAGCAGGAGTCAGGCCATGATAAGGGGATAACGGAGGTAGTTACTGCCCTCAAGGAACTCACAATCTAATTAAGTAATTAGCCACTTGAGTTTCTTTCTGAAACTGAGCCAGGTATAAGTCAATCTGTAAACAGAATAGTTCAGTCAACAAGATGTTCTTTAAAGGCAATGAGCTCTAGATGTAAAATAACCCCTAATTCAAAAACATCATTTTCTCCTTGGAACAACCTCAGAGTTAATTCCCAAAATTTGCCAGAACACACACATTTCCTTGTCCCTGCTGCTCAGCGCACCTCCTCTCAGGGCTGCCTGTGATACCATGATAGGAAAATAAATAGGCGAAGCCATCTCCACTGTGCCCGCAGCTGAGTGCTACAAGGTGAACAGTGTCCATCATCGCTGCTGGGCAGCAATCGGAAGAGGACCAAATGTCCACGCACCTGGGCAGCGTTTACTTCCATTAGTGGTTTAGGCTGGGTCTTAAATGGGAAATCATTCATGGCATGAGGTTTGACAGCCACCCAAGCAAGGAAAATTGAATGAGCCGGACTCTGCCCGCTCCCAGCTGTGGTTATCCGCGGCACGACCTCGCGGACGGGGCCTCTCAGGCCTCTGTCTGCCAAACAAAAGGGTCAGCTGGATGATTTCTAAGCTCCCTCTCGATTCTGAGGTCCAGCAATACATAGCTTTTCAAATGACGGGATTTTGAGACCAAACGGCCCAAGGCACGTCACTTCCCCTCTGGGTCACTCTGGACCACGCGACCCAGGAAAGGGCCTGTCCAGGCTCACGGTGGTGCTGTGGACACAGATGAGACCCACCTGTGATGATGTTGGGGAATTGTAAAGCCCCGTTCCCGGGAGCGGGAGTTGGCTTTTGGGGCATACAAAGGGTGTGAGGCAGCAAGAAGCGAGCCGTGCGGGCACCCAAGTGGAGGTGAGATACATCCCACGCTCTGAAGGCGCCTCCAGGTCCACTGCCCATCTCAAATGGGGGGCCAGGACCCCGAGGAACAGGGGAGCCCTCCTGAGTCATCGGGGGTACTGGGGCTAGAGCCAGGTCTCCGCACAACCGCGGCACTGCTGTCCCAAGCCTGGCCAGAGCCTCGGTCGTCCAGGGCCTCAGATCTCAGAGCAAGGCGCGATCACATCCCAGACCCCTCTCCCAGCAACCCCCGCCCCGGCAGCACCGGCCACGCACGTGGCGGCTCACAGGCGAGGTTGCCCACCCTGGTGCTCCCGCTGTGTGACGCTGGCACGAGGGGAGGCTGTGAGGCTGCTGCTGCTGCTATTGGGGCTACCTGCAGGCACGATGAGGAAAGAAAGGGGTGCTGGGGTCTCGGCATGTGGCAATGGTCCAGAGTCACCCTCAGCAGCAGGGGTCACCTCCTTCCTGCCCTCCGCTGGCTGCCAGTGCCGGTCAGGCTGCAAAGGGAGAGTGTGAGCCGCCGTGGATCGGGGCGCTGCAGGAACCCGAGTTCTGCCATTACTACCTGTGAGGATTTCACCTTCCCACTCCACAGTTCCTTTGTGGTAAAGGAGCTTAATCACAGTGTTTTCCCCAAAGGCTGTTGGGGGTCTTCATGACGTAGTGATGGCAAAGGCCTCTTTTAAGTCAGGTCCCTGAGAAACAGCCTCTCAGATGAAGATCTGGACAGAGAAGTTGGGTCAGGGAGGACCTTGGGGAGCGCTATGAGCAAAGAGGTGCCCTAGGCGCATCAGTGGGACGGGTCATGGGAAACATTGGCAGCTCTGCGGTGGTCTCTATCTGAAGTTCTGGGCAGGGATCACCTTCAACTTCTCCTACTGAGGCAAGAGGGGTCACCAGAGAAGGGCAGTGACCTTAACTTAGATTGAGGATAATTCTGAGGAGGTGCTCAGCAGTGAGCTTTCAGTAACAACTCTCCTGGAAACAGGGGGTCTTGAAAGAGGGGCCCTAACAGTGCAACACACCATCCAGAAAGGGTTTAGGAATCGATAAATATTAGCTGTTTATATCATGACCACCACCATCATTATCACCACCACCACCACCATCACCATCATCACTACCGCTACCACCATCTTGTTTAACTCTCAAACCATCCTGGAAAGTATCATTATCACATTTTACAAATAGGAAAACTGAGGCTCAGAGAGGTTAACTGACTTACCCAAGGATGCACAGCTTGTATATGGCAGAGCCAATATTAATACACAAAATATGTCTGTACTCATGCCAGTGCCCATCCCTCTGCCCTCCAAACCAAACTGGAAAGTCTGTCCATCCCAACCACCCTTCCTTCCAGGGCTAGACAGAGAGCGCTCGCTACTCCATGAGTGGCAGTTCGGTCCTACCAAGATGGCTAGACCCAGCGCTGAGAGATTCTATGATGAAGCCAAAATCTGTCTCTCCAAAGCTTTTACCTATTGAAGCCCCAGATTCAAGCTAAAGAAGTCTAACTCCCTTTCATATGTATCTCAATCGTAACTGTCCACCTCCAGGGTGCGGGAAGAAGGGAGCCCCAGGACGGGACATTAAAAGACCTGTGCTTCATAGGCACCACAGCCCTGAACGCTCTCGCAAGGCGCCCTCGTGGAGGATGGTGTGCAGAGCCCTCCATGGCCCCAGGATGAAGGCTGAGCCCACCCCTTCCCCTCGCCTCGCCCACCGCAGGTCCCTTTCCACCACACTGGCCTGCTTCAGCCTCCCCACATGCCTGTTTGCTCTCACCCTGCAACTATTCCAGGTGCTCCCTTCCCCCATCTCCTCTCCTGGATTCCCCCATTCGCCCTTTGGGTCCCAGCTTAGATGTCAATTTCTCAGAAGCCTCTGTCCTCCAAAGTGCAGGCCAGGGGCCTCCTCTCGGGCCCCCCACACCATGTGCTTACCCCTCCCCACCTCCCCTTGTCAGGCAGAGCCTGTCTTGTTCCCTGTGCCAGCACCATGCTGAACACGCAGCCTGTGGTGCAGAAGAGTGAATAAAGGAATGAATGAATGCATGAATGAATGGTGTGATGGAAGGAGAGTCACTTGGTGTGATTTACCCAGTCCACAGAGATGACCCAAAAAAGGGGTGAGCCCTTGTTCTAAAGTCTCCACACTCCAGTCATGCCCCGACCCCTTCCTTCAGCCCCTCATCATTCCCCAACCTGACATCTAGGGAACCGCCCTCAGTCTAACCCAGTGATTAGCTAACCCAGTAAACTAGCTCCCAGAAGGGATGCTGCAAATGTCCAAAAATCATAGCCACAAAGGTCCTTAAAAGCTCGTCAAAGCCAGGTGAGAAAATTGAAACCCAGAGAGGGTGTGTGAGCTGCCCAATATCACACAGCGAAGCCTGACTTGCTGTTCCCACCAACCAGCCCTCCCCAGCCCCAGCTGACCCAACAGGCTCTTTTTCACAGTTGTGCTACTCTGGGAGCCCCTCGGCCCCTCTCTGAGGGCAGCAAGTGGAGGACACCTCTCTCCTCTGGGCCCCTGTTCAGGAGGACAGGCGGCAGCCTCCCCTCCCCCCCACCCCTTCCATTCCTCCCCTTGCCTCACCAGCCTGCCAAGCTCTGCAGGGGCCGCTCGCGTGGGAGGTTGGCACCAGGGAGGTTGCAGGTTGGAAATAAATTCTAATCAAACACAGAATCATCCCTTCTTCTCCCTCAGCTCCGAGGACAGCGCTTTGCCGGGTGTTACTCATATGTTCGGAGAGAAATCTTCTGAGGGTTCTCAGAGCCAGAGGGGAACTTGCGGGGTTGGGAGGATAAAAATCTTTTCTTCTTCCCCCCAGGCTGGCTCTTGCTTTTATTATCTTCTCTCTCTGACTCTCATTATGGCAGGACTTTGAGAAGATATATTTCATCTGGCCATTCTCTCCCATCTTAAAGGCACAGGGTGCTGGGGGGCTGGCATCTGGCTGGCACCCTGGGGTGGGAGTGGATAGACGCTAGCCCTAGATGTTGGGGGGCAGTAGAGCATGGGGTACAGAGGATGGTTGCTCAGGACAGGGGCAGGACTAGGGAAAGGACAGTATTTCCCAGAAGAATTTAAGGGGCCTAGGATGACTTACTCTTGAGGACTTCATACCCCAGTAGCCGCCCCCCTCAAACACAAATGGACCCAGAATCCAACCACCTCTCCCTTTTCTCACAGCTGGCACCCCAGTTTGGCTGTCATCTTCTCTTTAGACTACTGTAGAAGGCCCGCCCTGGACCCCCACTTCTGGTATTTCCCACCCCATCCCCCACAGACCCTCATCCATCTGGCAGCACGACTGAGCTTGCCACAGCCTCAGTCAGGCCACGTCCCTGCACCACTGAGAATGGAATCAAATCCCACCACGACGTACAGGCTGTTCCGTGTCCTGCCTGTGCCCTCTCAGGCTCTGCTGGACCTGGGCCCTCAGCTGCAGGCCCCTGCCATGCCACCCTTCTCCCAGCACCTGGGAGAGGCCAGGCTCTCTTGCAAATACATTCCCTCAGAGGGCCTTTCTCTCCTGAGCTAAAGCAGCCCCCAGCCCATTCTGTCACCTCATCCCACTTCATCTCGGGGCAGCTGCACGTTGCCTACATGCAGCCAGCGTGGCAACTGATCTGGAATGACTTCTCCCCAACCCCCTCTCCTGGGCGGTGTGGGGAGCGAGATGCAGCTCGCGTGAGGTTCGGGAGGTGAGAGGGAGCAGCTGTAGCTACTTCTCCAATATGCTCTGAAGATCAGGGCACACCCTGTCATTGATCTGTGCCCACCTTGCTGATCAGGGGGCCACCTGGACCTGTAACCCCTCCAACTCTACCAGATCCCCCCTTGGACCTCTCTGAGTCCTGGACTGAGTGTGTGCGGCTCCAAAGAAGCAGGCTCGTCACCCAGGCCACTCCCCGCACCCAGCTTGGAACAGGTGCGGCTTCCAGCTCGCCCAACCCTCCACCCAACCATAGCACGGGCCTAGCCTGATGCAGAGGCAGTAGCCTGCAGACTGTCTGCCCCGGAGCCAGGGTTCACCCTACCGCAAAGCCATTATTCTGCACTATTCCTGATGATGCCGCTTCTCTGGAGACTGATGGGTCTTACCTCCATTTTAGCCCCTGTGGATGCAGAAAGTCCATCTAATTATAATCTGCCTTTCTTATCCCACTAGATGAGCAGCCCCTTGAAGAAGCCTGGTCATCTTTACGCAGCCGTATCCTTACGCAGCTGTATCCTCGGACACCAATGGCCACGTGCTTTCTTCACGCTCTCGTCCCATCCCGCTCTGCTCCATTTCCCAGAACACGCCCAGTCTCCCCAGGGCTCTGTCCTCAGTGTCCTTCCCACATCTTTCTCCACACCTCCTGGCCCAGGCAGCGATACCACCGCCATCACTTGACCTCCAAGATCGAAGCTCAGATCTGATTCTTCCGGCTGCAACAGCCTGCTGGCCCTCCCATCTCCAGGGGCTGTGAGAGTGGCGACATTTAGACACAGTGTTTGGATCCCAAAGCATCAAAGCGGGCATGTCCAACTGTATTTTATGATCAGGCGCTGGTCCCAGCCCACATCTCTCCCCCTGAGCCCGTTGTGCCATGAGAACACATCTTTGGGGAGGGGAGGAGAGTGCTTGACACCATCTCTTGACACATCCGTGCTCTGCATCTGTCACCCATGACACCCTGTTCCACATGCAGAGTTCAGCACCCAACAGGTGCATACAGAGTTCAGCATCCAACAGGACTTAAAAAAGTGCGCTGAATGGATGCACGGCTGGGGAAGCTCACAGCGGAGGAAGGGGTGCTGATTCGGAACTCCAAAACCCAAGGAAGGAGTTGAGAACTTGGTGGAAAGCCAAGCACACTTTTAGCAAGGGACACGGAGATGCAGGGGTGGACATAAATCCCCAGGGGAGAAGTAAGGGAGAGACTCGGCGATGGTGACTGAGACCAGGGAGCAAAGGCATGGGTGAAATCGTCACCCTCGGCTTGTAAGCCTTCCCGCAAGCACCTGTGTAATGAGACCCAAGGGAGGACAATCAGGTCCCAGCCAGCCTTAGGTTACTCTGGCGATAGGTCACCCTGCTCCAGGTCAGCCCAGCGACCCCGGCCCACATCGGACGTCCTCCCTGTCACCAACCACGTGGGCCTTCGCCTCTGCCAGCACTTAAAGCTCCTGGAATGATTCTCAACAATACAGGGCAGGAAGTCTGCAAGGACCCTTGGCCTGCCATCCCAGGAGGTGCTACTATCTCCATTTAACAAATAAAGAGGCTGAGCTCAGAGGTGTTAAATGATTTGCCCAAGAATTAGCAAGAGATTTGGTGACACCGGAACCCAGGTCTGCCTGACTGGAAGCGCACCCCACATTCCAACACGCTGTCTTTGAAAGAAGGCTGCACTCTAGACCCAGTTGAAATTCACAGTAAAGGTACATGAGATGTTCGATAATGCAGTCAATGCATACATTCAGGGCCCAAAATACATGATAATTGCACGTAATTGGTGCTGAATGCACCAATGCACAGTCGGTGTCCACAATAAGAGGGTCCCGAGTGCAGGGTAAGTTCACTTATCAGTGCACAATGGTGATGACAAATGTTACTAGGGAGGGGTGTCCCAGGGACATTTTGACCCCACCTAGGCCCATTAACACATGCTGATTATCAACCTAATTAGCTGTCATCTAGCAAGAACTGGGGCTGGGGGACAGGTGAATTTGATAGGGGCTAGGAATGGAGACAGGGGAGAATGGGAAAACAAGGCTAGGGAAGGCGGCAGAGTAGGGAACAGGGGCCAGGGGAAGAAGAGCCAGGGCTTGAGGCATGAAGAGGTACACCAGGGGGCAGGCCAGGGTGTCCAAGCCAGCTCTGCCAATGACCCCTCTAAACCAAGGACCCACCACTGATCAAAGGAATCCCAGTGGTGATGATGACGCCTCCTCAAGGTTCCAGTTGGGTGTCAGTTCCTTCTCTCTGTATCCACAGAACACTCACTTGACCTGTTACCTCAACATCTGGTCATGTTCTCTGCCTCCCACACCACAAAGTTATTTTAAACCAGAGCAGTCTGACCCTGAGGTCTAATCACATTTCTGCAATTATGCTGCTTCACAATATCTGGATGGATGGATGCATGCATGCATGGATGCATGGGTTGATGCTTGGATGAATGATGATAGATGGACAATTGGATGGATGCATGGATGCATGGGTGGATGCTTGGGTGAATGATGATGGATGGATGATTGGATGGATGGATGGGCAGACAGACAGACGACAGGCGGTTGGATGAATGGGTGGATGGGTGGTTGGCTGGATGGATGATGATGGATGGATAAAAAGAGGCATGAGTAGATAAGTGAGAGGTGGTAAGATGCTGCAATAATGGTTTATGAAAGTCATTTAAATCCATATCCAAAGAAGGATTATCCAAAGAGAAAAATTACGTCAAGGTCTAGCATAGACTCTTAGGTCTTAGACCACCATCCCAAAGCCTACAGAACTCATACAATTTCCAGTAGAAAGACTTGAAAAGATCAGTGAATTCTGACTCCCTAAAGGTAAAGACTATTCACATGCCCTTCCTCACCAGCACACACAACAGCACCCAGAAGAGAACTGAGCATGTCCAATTGAATCTGACGAGGAGTAATTATTGAACACCTACTGTGTACTCAGCACAGTCATTTGCTGACCAGCTGGCCAGCTGGCTGGCTTCCTCTGGCAGATTGCCGGGCTGGCCAGCAGACTGACAGAGCCCGTATCAGCTTACACAGCAGTTGGCGTTTCCTTCACTGTAAATGCCCTTGTCTCGCTGGAGAAAGGGAGAGTGTGGTGACAGGGGTGGTCAGGGTGATTTAGTTTCACTTCCGATGCGCCCTGCCTGGGGAATTCTCTTTGTCTTCAGGTGGTGGCAATTTATGGCAGTGGGTGTTTAAACAGTTTGGCTATTTGTTCCGATAAGCATCATATAAAATTATGAAATGAGCAGATGAGAGGAGAAAGGAACAGCCTGATCTGTTTGGGGAGAGATTACCTGCATGCTGCTGACCCAGGCAAAAGGAAAATATTGACACGGGTGTGCTCTTGGGGCTTTGGAGGTGCTAATTACAGAATTGACTCCCTCCCCATGGTCACCCTCTCAAGTCCACAAGGAAGATGCTCCTAAGTCTGGCTCCCCACTGTTGTAGTTTATTCTGTCACGGTAATAAAAGCAATACATTCCCCCTTATAAAATATTTAGAGACTCCAGGAAAGTGGAGGGAAAGAAAGTAAAAATAATCCTTTAACGCTCACCTCGGAGAAAATACTCTTTCTTGACCTTTTCTGCCATCATTTTTCTGATATGTGTTTGCAATAACTGATATGATGCTAGTAAGTACATCTTAACACTTCATATAGGACGGGCATTGTTTTAAGGGCTTTGTGTGTGCTGGCTCATTCAATCCTCCCAACAGCTCTAGGAGGTAAAACTATTATTATGCTGATTTTACAGAAACTGAGGCACTGAGAGGGCAGCTCACCTGATTTCACAGCCAGCAAATGACAGAACTGTGATTCAAACATCCCACCAAACCCTCCTATCCTGGGCCCAATTTTTATTCTGTCTTGCCTTGAGCAAGATGACATATGTGCTTGCTCATGTCCACACATGAACCGCAGAAATATTATTTTTAATGGTTGCTAAATATTCCAAGTGGATGAACTGCAGTTTCCTTAGTCATCTCCCTATTTTGGACCTCTCTTTCCTGAATTCTCAGCGTTCTATCCCGTCAACAGCACCGTGGCGAATCAGCCCTCGCAGAAGCAAGCCACGGCCTCCCCCAGTTTCTCTTGCAGAGAATCAATTCGCACACGCCCACCCCATCACCGGCACACAAAGCTGGCCCCAGCTCCTCACTAGGACTTGAAAGCAGCAACTCCAAGCCCCCGACTTTCCACCCCCAGAGACAGAAAACCTGGAATCAGAACCCCGAGGCGGCTCCCACCCTGGACCAAATATATCACAAATCTGTGCACGCCTGCCACAGGCAAGACAGTGTAGGCTGTGCACCTGTCCCTGTAGCCACCTGAGCCACACACCTAGTCTCTCGAAGTCTCGGTTTCTTCCCTGTAAAACACCCCTGCAAACCCTGCCTACCTCGAATGACTAGTTCTCTGTGAGGATCAGATGACATAATTGCCATAAAAAGGCTTTGAAACTGGAAAAGAGCTCAACGTATGCAAGAGAGTGTTATTATTATAACATTAATTCGACAACATTCCCAGAGGAGCCGCTCCATGCCAGGCATTTGCGTGAAGCCCTGGAGATAGAAGACCAACCAGGGAGCCCCACTGCTGCCCTGGAGGGAAACCCAGTCTGGAGGAGGACGACCAACCAGCAATGACACACAGTGGGATGAGTACTTGCACAGAGGGGAGTATCGGGGCTGCCAGAGCCTAAGTTAGGAAGCTAATTCTGGTGGAAACTCTCAGGAAGGCTTCCCGGAGGAGGTGACATCTCCACTGAAGCCTGGAGGATGAGTAGGATTTTGCTAAATGGAAAGAGGTGGGAGGCAGAGAGAAAGGCTTATGCAAAAGTACAGAGGCATAAAAAGTATGACATTCTGGAAAGAACAGTGTAGCCAAGGCGTAGCAGGTTTGGAGAGAAGTGGAAGGAGAGGAGGCTTGCAGTGTAGACCACACCCCCATCTGCTCTTTTAACTGCCAGTGATCCATCACCTGTGGAGGGAACGGAGAGGGCGCCGCACGAACCAGCCCCAGGAAGGGGACCCCAGCAGGCACTTTATGGCCTAAGGCAGCACAGCATCGCAGGGAAGGAGCCCAGACAGCTGCAAACAGGCTTTGCAGACAGGCACAAGTCAGTCCTTGGAGGCCCCCCTGGGCCCCCCTCGCTGATGCTGCCTCCACTG
The DNA here is from genome assembly GCA_004024925.1 of Scalopus aquaticus. Classification (NCBI taxonomy): domain Eukaryota; kingdom Metazoa; phylum Chordata; class Mammalia; order Eulipotyphla; family Talpidae; genus Scalopus; species Scalopus aquaticus. The sequence continues at coordinate 67,595 of PVIJ01005473.1, forward strand.
CATCCTCCGCCCCGCCCCGGCACCCCGCCAGCTCAGACTTGACAGACCCCCAGGAAGCTCAGGGAAAGAACCTATTAAGCACTGGGTCTTCCATCATGTGATCACCTTGAAGTCGCTCCAGTAATCCTGAGCTTGAATTCACGTTCCCATTTTGCAGCTGAGGGACCGAGAATGAAGTAACACTAGGTTCCTCGGGAAGGCTGCTCAGCACTGGGGTTAAATGCAGCATCGGGACCAAGCCAGAAGTCTCCCATGGGTGTCCATGGGGAAATGAACTTTTCCTTAAACCTCAATTCCACCCGTCGAGGGGCACCGAGCGTGCCGCTGTGTGTCGGGCTGCCGTGAGGCCTGGCTGAGTGAGGCAGTGAAAGTGCCCAGCATGCAGACCACACGGTTGGGCAGCTAACTACACCGTGCCAGCTCCCCCACGTGCCCTGCAGGCACTGCTTTGCTGAGGTCGGGCCCAGAGTTGGATTAAATGTGAAATCACTCCTCATTCATGGAGGAGTGGACAAATCCCAGCCTGGGCACCAGATTCGTTCTTGCCCTGACTGAGCTCCAGGCTTGGTCAGAGTCCAAGATACCAGCCCTTTCCAGCTCAGCTGTGACTCCAGGGAGACCAAGGGCCTGCTGCCCTCTGGGCAGCTCAGAAATGTCCCCCACACACGTGCACACACAAGTCCCTTTCTGCCACTGGTGGGAGCAGAGCCCAACTCAGGGGCACGCAGGGCCTTCCCCAGGCCTCGGCAGGAAAGCACAAGGCCAAGACCTTCAACCTTTCCGTGCCCTGGTTTCTTTACAAACTGGAGGTTTGTGGACCCGATGAAGTCCACGGAGAGTTGATTTCCTCCTTCAGAAAGTGTATTTAGACACTGCTCTAGCTGCTGGGACACAGCAGGCAACAAGCCAGGCATTGACCCCAGGAACCTCCATCCTCTTGTGCTTCCATTTTTTTTTTAAGATTTATTTATTTATACATACAAGCTGGAATACAGGCCAGAGGCGTGGGACGGCAAGAGGGTTCACCAAAGACAGAGCGGGGACCAGAACAGGCAGATCAGAAATACGCTGCTGAGGGGAGCAGTGGGCAAGGCAGGAGAGGTCTGCCGCACCATGTGGGATTCTCCCAGGCTGGGTGTCGAACTCGCATTGCGCACTGCCAACAGTTCCACAGCACAGCGCTCAACCGCTGCGCCACCAGGGAGACCCCCTCTTGTGCTTCCATTTCCCCTCCTGGAAATAAAGGGAGGTTATACCAGTGTGAGGATTAACTAAATTGAACCACGTCAAGAGAAGCACCTAAGTGCCAGAACCTAGCACTTGGAAAGTGTCCCCCAAAATGTTCATAATTGTTATTAGTAGCAGTCTTCTCCACTGTGCAGGATTAGCTATGTGTAAAGCACTTAGGGTGTGACTGGACAAGGTAAACATGAAAAAGATGACGACTACTTCCTCAATCAGTTGCTGATATAGTCAGCCCATTCTAGGGAGGAGGAAACTGAGGCCTGAGCTGTTAAGTGACTTGCCCCAAACCACGTTTTAGTTAGTGGGAAAGATTCAAACACACTCTAAGCCAGGATGTCTCAAACTCTGCACCTTTGGGTCCGGGTAATTCTTTTTTGGGGGTGTCCTGTGCTCTCCCAATGTCACGTAGCAGCCGTAAGAGTCTCTACCTAATAGGTACCAACAGCTCAACCTCTCCCCAAATTGTGACATAATTGTCCCCTGGAGGTCAAAATTAACAACATTGAGAAGCACTTGTCTAAAATGACCCTTGAGCTTCAAGAACCCTCGGATTTACCCAAAGTCCCCTTCCCCCCAACAATGCTTTGTTGCAAACCCCCCTCTGAAGACCTGCTCCTTCTCAGACAAACCCCAAACTTGCCAACCTCTGTCCCACTGCTTTGGGTCTCCCCTACACCACTCTACCCCCAACCCTAAGATGCTAAATGAATATGAATTTAATTAATTAGCTAATTTCCTGTCCCCAAACAGCCTCGCAGACCAAGTTGTGTGAGGCCGTAGCCACCCTACTCCACCATACAGGGCACCCCCCCACCTCCCCACCCCCACCCCCAGCTCAAGTCCCACAGGCTCACTGAATGGTTTCCCTGCCCCGAAGCTCCTGGTTTGTGTCCAGTCCCTGCCAACTCCCTGTCCCCACCCCCATCCCGACTCCAGGCAAGCAGCTTAGGGGCAGGGGCTGTGCCTGACTCAGCCGGGTGTCACCCACCAGCATAGGCCAGGCACACAGGGCGAGTCACAGATGAGGCGCCAGCAGCTTCTGAGAGCCAGCGAAGGCCTCGGGCTGAGGAGATAACAGGGCAGGGGCCTCCAAGTGGCTGGGAGTTGAGTGTGAGCCACACTTGCCTGGGCCTCCCCGCTGGGCTTCTCCCTGACCAGGGCAGGTGATGCAAACCTTCGAGGAGGCCTCTGGTTCTTGTCTGTGGAATGGGAGCCGGCTACAGTGGCCCGAAGGGTAGGACTGCGGGGAATTAAACAAGCCCTCCCGCCACTGCTCCCGCATCCCAACCCAGTGCTTGCGGGTCCAGACAAGGACCCCAGGTGAAGGCAGCAGGAAGTGGGAACCCCGGCCCCAGGTTCCCTTGGCCTGCACAGTTGAACTCCTGGGAGGGGAGGAAGGGGGCTGCCGCCAACCAGGAAGTGAGAAAGCCGAGGGGGGCGGGCAGGGAGGGCGGAGAGGCGGAGGCCGCGGGGCAGGCCGCCAGCCGGTAAATAATTCACGTAGATGAACTGGAGATATGTGCGGCTCCGTGGGGATTGAGTTCAGGTCGGAGGAGGCTCAGACGGCGGCAGGGGGCTCTGTGTCCCCTGTGTGAGAGGGGAGAAGTCACAAGGCTCGGCCTGCCAGGAACGCCAGCCCCAGGTGCGGCTGGGGGCCACTCCCTGCCGCTGGCGGGAGCTCCCCGGAACTGCCCCGCGGGGCCACCAGTCTGGCCCTCTGCCTCCGCCCCGCCGTCCCCATGGCAACGGGCTGGCCTGGTCCAGGGTTCACGGCCAACCGGATCCTCAGCCTCCCCTCCCCCGCGGGAGGACTGTCGCTTTAGACTCCTAACTCCGTGCTCTATGAGCCGCCAGCAGCCCTAGAGAGCTCTTGTCTGCCCCCCTCCTTACAGCGAAGCACTGAAACCAGGTCTTTGGGGTCTGCCTTCCTGGGTCTCAGCCCCAGCTCCACGTGGGACTTTGTAGCTGTCTGACCTTAGGCAAGGGGACTTTACTGCTCGGTGCCTCAGTTTCCCCTAGTTGTAAAACAGGGACAATAATAAACACTAACTACCTCCTGAGTGGTTGTGAAAATTAAATGAATTGAATGCAGTTCCTTGGCTTCAGTGCCCACCGCATAAATTGTATTTGCCATGCTGGGAAATGGAATCTGGGAAAGCGAGATACAGGTCGGAGGGGACGCCCCACAGTGTGTGACTCGCATATTTGGGATGGAAAAGCAATGGTCAGTCCTAAGACACCCCCTGTGTATACAGCAGTACGCTGTGGGAGTTTCGCAGGCTTCTCCTAAGTTTCCTGGGGGCCACCCCCCACCCTTCCGCACCTCGCTGTCTTGGGATGGCGGTTGACTAGGCAGTGAGGTCCCTGAAGGCCAGAGAGGCCCTGCTTTAGCCAGCACTGTCTCTCCAGTGCCAAGCGCCATCCCCACTCCGCCCCATCCCCAAGCCTGGTGAGATGTGAGATGTTAAATGAATATGGATTTAGTTAATTTATTAGTTAACTTCCTTTACACAAACACCCTCCCAAACCCTTAGCCATCCAGCTCTCGGCCTGACATGAAGTCCCATTCCCTAGCAGCTTCCTGTCCTCACTGCCTGGCCCCCAGCACACCCCACCCCCATGGCCACTCTGCTAGGATTTCCATGGCACATTTCCCAAGTCCTCCTCCTCCCTTCAGCCTGTCCTCCCTGACCTCCCTTCCCTTCGGTGACCCTTTGTCCTCAAAACAGCTGTTTCTGGGTCAAGGACCTTCTTCCAGGCCCCTGGGTGTGCACTGCCCTTGGGGTTAAGGACAGACCTCCAGTGTGAGGGGTAACAAGATAAACTAAATCTTCATCCCAGTAAGGGGGGGGCGTTGGGGGTAGAGGGGCCCAGTACTGGTGAGGCGGGGCTGTCCTTCTAAGACTTGTGGCAAAGTAAGTGGCAGGGCCTGCAGACCGGCTCTGTCCCTGGGGGCCACCCCATAAGCTCCAGCCCAGCTGCCAGGTTTCCTGGGATACAGCCTGGTCACTGAGGATTTATTTTTGCATATGGTTTGGGAGAATCTCTGTTGTTGGAATAACGACAACTTTTTTTTTTCCCCTCACTCCTTCCCTCCAATAGGCAGATTTTATAAACCAGAGCAGCTGCCTGAAGGTTTCCAAGAGAAAATTCTGCACAGTTTCTAATCAGGGTGACAGTTCCCCTCCACAGGAAGTTGCTTTTATTAAGTTTCTCTCTCTCTCTCTCTCTCTTTTTTAATCTCTTTTTTGTAAAACTCCATCTCTGGGTCATCAACCAGCACTTTGGGCCTTGTGGGCATTTTTGTTTTTCCCGGTTTGCCTGGAACTTGTGATTACATCTAAACCACGGTGGACTTGCCCAGCACAGGGGTAAAGGTTGAAGGCTAGCTCATAGCCCCTGGGCAGAAGAATCCCAAATAATTTATGGAGATAGCTGTCTGACCTAGCTGTCTGAGGGGGAACATAGCTCCTCCCCCATCCAAGTGTGGGTTATGTTAGGCAGTAAGAGTGGGGGCTCTGCTCTAAATGGTCAACTCTATCCAGAACCCCAGGAAACACTTGGCAGAGCATGGAAGCCCAGGGGTAAGCCAGGAAATTCCCAGAGGGGAAAAGGCAGTCCTCCACCCCAACCTCCAGGCAAGGAGAAAAAGAAGTGCCTAGAAGGGGCATTCAGAGCCCCCTCCCCAACCTGCTACCAGGGCTGATAAAACTATACCCCCAGGGAGTGACTTAGAAACTCCCACCTGGACTGGTAGGGGGAGCACCTGCACAGTAACCCCAGAAAGGGAGGCTGGGAACAGCCCTCTCTACCCCACTCAAGCCAGGAGTCCCCCACCATTCCTCCAGGTTGTTCTTCCCTGGACTCTGCCCTCCCAGACTTCTACTCGAGTGGACTGTCTCTAAATAAACTTTGCTTTGCTTTGCCTAGATGTGGCTTTGAGTTCTTTCGTGGCCGTCGTCAAGAACCAAAGAATCCCAAAGCCCAGACCAAGTTACACATACAGGTTCCTTCCAAAGATGAAAGGATGCAAAGGGGGAATGAAAGAGTAACTTTGCAAAGAAAGAAAACTTGACAAACGCATCTTCAGTCAATGATCAAGGTCGACATCCGCTGCGTAAGTCAGGTTGATGTGGTGAAGACTGTACTCGTCTCCGTGGTCTTCCTCCCCAACCCATAACCCTGTTTGAACCATGAGGAAAACATTAGAAAAACCCCAAGAAGGGGGCATCTGCTAAATGCCCATCTAAATCAGACAAAGTCTGAGAAACTATCCCAGCCAAGGGGAGCCCGGGGAGACCCAGGGACTGAGTGCAAAGTAGGGGGCTGGGAAGGGTCCCAGAACAGATAGAGGACATCAGCTGACAGCAAATGAACTGTGGCGTTTAGTGACTTGGATTGTCCAGACGTTGGTTCTTCAGTTGTGAAAAAGGCACCACAGTAACATCCAGTATTAACAATAGGAAACCCAGGGCTGGGGGCTAGACTGGGGGCTGGTCTGGGGGCTGGTGCAACCCTGCACTATCTTCACAACTTTCTGAAAATCTAAAACTATTCTAAAGTGAAAGTTTCTGTTTTAGCGAGTGGGTCACATGTTAGCATTTCAGGCAATCCCCAAGACCCCCTCTGCAGCCAGCATTTAGATCTGAGCTACTGACTTAGAGGGGTGCCGTTCCCTAGCCCCCACCCTTATTTCCCTGGGCACCATCATCATTTTCAAGCCCCAGGAAAACTCCCATCTCTCACCCTCCTATGCCCCGTTAGCCTAGCACAGTACTTGGTCCATAGTAGGCGATGGGTTGATATTTGTCCAATGAATGAAACTTGAGGAGGAGTCATTGAAGGAGGGGACCCAAGCATTGAAGTCATTGAAGGAGGGGACTCACCATGGGTGAGTCTCCCACTGCTCTTGGGTTCCCTCAAGGTGTCAGCTCTGGGCTGTAAAATCATCTGCAAAGAAGTTTCAAGAAACAAGCACTGTCTGCTGGGTCTTGAGAGTCCATCGCCTGCTGCCTCCTAGGCATACCCTTGTGCCCGCATTCTCAGCCACCGTGTTTGTGCTCTGAGTCCAGCGTGGGGCGGGGTTCCATGTGACCCCCTGTGCAGTCAGCTTTGCTGTCATCTTCGTTTTGCAGAAGAGGAAACAGAAGTCCAAACTGCTTAAGAAACCAGCGCAAGTCACAAGGAGAAAGCAAAGAAGAAAGGTTTCAAATCCGAATCGTCTAAGGCCCAGACCACTGCCCTTTCCTCTCCACAGCCAGGGCCGTGTCTGCCTCTCCAGTGACCCTCAGGCCTGGGCAGCTGCTGCCCCTCTTCAGCAGGGGCTCCACGCTCATTCCTTCCGTGGCTCCCACAAACAAGCAGTCATTTTCTAGTCTTTCTTTTAAGGTGCTTTTTTCCCCTTCTAGGTGCTTTCTGATATTCCTTCACTGTCCGTGGACCGGGCGTGGAAGCAGAATGCAAGCAGGTGCTGGCTAATTCCACGCATCCAATCAGTGAAGTTTGAATAATGCAGCCTGGAAGCGGGATCGATGGGTGCCTGCCGGCTTGGAGACGCCCTCCCCCACCTCGGCTTTTCAATTGCCTTTTCCATTTTTATTGTTCCTAACCAGATACTTCAAACATATCCTGCATTTGGTATAATTTGATATCTACCCAGTCCCCAAAGCACTTTCTTAACAAATGTTTACCCCAATGTTGGAGTATTTTTAAAAGATTTATATTCCCCTGTGTTGAATGGAGTCCTCAGGAAAGGCAGGCTGTCTCGCCAGGCCCTGCGGCCTCCAGCAGGACGGTTTAATACATCACTTATTAAAATGGACCCAGAGCCTGGGTGGAGGGCTCCTGAGCTCCCCCTTCCTAGCAGAGGACCCCAGCCCTCTAGCCCACCACACCCAAGCCCTGCCTCCCTTCTGACCCTAACACAGGTGAGTGGTAGGCAGAATAGCCAGCGAACAGAGCCTCAAAACAACCACCAACAGGAGGAACTTGAAGGCTGAAGGCCAATGGCTGCAGCTAGGACCGAGCCTGAGTCGAGTCAGAAGATTCTGCATCCCCATCCTGGACTATAGGCTCTGGGTTCGAGTCCTGAGTCAGAGACTTAGCAACTGAGTAACCTCATACAAATTACTTAATCTCTCTGAGCCCTATGCGGTCTAACGATAATCATAACACACAGGGCTGTTATGAGCCGATCATACACTCAAAGTTCAGTGAATGTGGATGTTGCCTGGTCCTTTTAGCCCCTCTGGGGTGTTCTTTCCTCACCTACTAAAGGGGGTAAATCACTGCGGGTTTCCAAGGTTGCTGGGACCATTATGTGAGGGGAGGAGAGGGCAAGCACTTTGTAACTTCATAGTGCTTTGATCAGGTAAGTTATCATTACTCTGGGTGCGGACAGAGACGGTTCCTTCTGGAAGAAACTTCTTCCACGGCTCCAACCCCAAACAGAAGCTGGGCCTGCTCCTGTCTGCGTAGCACCCTTCCACCTTCTCGAGGGAAAACCCCTGAGGAGACCCTTGTGTCTAAAGGCCCATCAGCTCCGAAGCACTGGGATTCCTGAGGGGTCAGCAGGGAAAGCCTGGCTCAGCTGTGGACAGCCTCACATAGCTGGGTCAAGCTGACTCCCCAAGCAGCCTGCTGGCGTGGCCCACGCCAGCTTGACACCACTCCCGTAATGACTGATGGGATGGCGAGCCCTCTGCTGGGTCCTCGAGGATCTGGGCCCCTCCCGCCTGGAAGGGGGGTGAGACATCGCTCCTCCTCCTGGGGCTCTGGAGCCCCCCTCCAGCCCTGTCTTACCTGATGTCTGAGTCACACTCAGGCTCCTGTCACTGTGAGCCGTGTTGTGACTCCCTGGCTGACAGTTTTACAACAAACACATTAAAAGCTCCCAGCACTGCGGCTGCTGGGTGCTAAATCCAGAAGAAAAACCTCACCCAGCCCTTTTTCTGGCAAAATCCTCCCATCCCCTTGTCCCCCAGGGGCCACTCTACCATAACCTTCCCAACCACAGAAAGGGGCTGAGACTTGCTTTTTTTATCCCATGAGCTTTTTCAGTGAGCAGTGAGTGAAAAGCTGCTGAGTGTGGAGGCCTGAGACCTTGCAGCTTTGAGTCCCAGAAGACCCTGATGGGCACATTCCCTAGCAGGTACAGATTCTGGAACAGGACATAGTTCCTCCCCAGCCCTGCCATGGGGGACAGGTGACCCTGGGAGTGATGTGGGACCTCCCAACTACTCTGAGATGGGTGCTGCCTTCTCTCCACCGTACAGACTTATAAACTGAGGCTTAAAGAAGTGAGCGGGCTTGCTCAAGTTCACAGAGCAGAGAAGTGAAGAAGCTGAGATTTGTATCCAAGCCTGCCAGCCTCCAAACACAGGGGTCCCCCTTGTTCCCACACCCCAGGGATGGCAGACACCTCAGAGCAGGGAGAAGCTGGGCAAAGCCTAATGAACTCAAGAGCCGGCCTTGCCAATCCATTCATCTTTCCCATCACTTGAGCCCAAGCTACAGACAGCGCCCTCGGTGCCGTGTTCTGCCTGGAGACCAAAACTACAGGTGCCTCCTTCCTAGCTGCAAGCAGCAGCCAAAAAGCAAGTCCCCCGAACCAAGGCAGAGAAAAGAAGAGCGAGACACAGGAACAGTTCTTTTATTGTACATTGGAGAAATAGCCCTGTGTGCTGGTCAAAGGGCAACATACAGAATATCAAGTTAAGAAAAGAGGGACCAGAAGAGGGGAGGAAGAAACCTCTTGCGGTCCAAAGTTGCAAACAAAAAATGGTAAAAGATTTCCTCACGCAAGAGGCATTTTTGCAAATACCATGCAAAACAGGCAGCTGGTGTGCCTTAAGAGAACCCTATAAATAACAGAAAAGACACTCCAAGCATTCCTGTACGTGGACTCAGAGCACAGGGAAAAGAAAGGAAACCAAAATGCCTTTTGGCATTTCAAGATATTTGGCACTCTTGTGATTACATTTTTTTTACAGTCCATTAAAGAGAATAAACTGACACAATATTAGAGAAAAAAACAGGCTGCTCACACAACAGACTGCAGGGAGAGGTTAGAAAAAGCTCAAGCATTTTTTTCTTTGTTTTTCATAGTTTTTTTTTCCTGACATATAAAATGTGTCCATTTGCATTAACTTGGGCAAATAGCTTGCAGCAACAAAGAAACACAAGCTTTACAATTCATTTTAAAATAAAACAAGGATCCTTTCTGTGTATCCTTCCTAAAAAAGTTCTCTTCTTATTTTCAACATCATCCCCATAACTTCAAAAGCTAACCAAAATAAAACAGAGTATCTACAGATATCATTTTCAGATTTTTTTGTACATCCAAGGATAACAACATAAAAAAATAAAACTGGACAGCATTTCACATCCAAGTGCACAGAATCATTTTTGCAAGATTAAATAATGTAAACATCCGGAACAGCCAAATCAGCAAAGAATGCCAACACCCCCAAAACACTCGGTGTTGCTGTTTCATTATTTAAGTGGTTCAAAATCCAGATCTATAATTGCGCAATATTCACTGTATAGAAAAAGAAATGGATATTAATTTTGACAAATAGCTGCAACTGAGACTTCTTTTATTTCTTTACAGGTGTGTATATAGTGATTTTTTAGATTTTTTTTTAATTTTTATTTTTGCAGAGAAGCCCAGAGCCTTCTCCTCCTTCTCACGCCTCATCTGTCTCCCGGCCTGACAGGAGACACAGGTTGTTGATTTCATCCTGGGTAGCAAGCTAGTCACAAATTGCAAAGTGCTTTCTCCTTTCATGCTTTTGCCAATAACTGTTATCGCCGTTCTTACTCTTATTCTCTCCCTTAACTCATTGTCTTTGGGGGAGTTAAACACCAGGAGGTGCCTTGTCTGTCATATTTTTCAGCACGTCATCAATCCTATCATCTTCAATAACAACTGCAAAAAAGGGGGAGAAAAGGAAAGGTGAGCGCGCTTGGGCCTTGCCTGGGGTCTCCGACATTTGGCTTTAAGCTGGGTGGGAGGGCAGGAAGCTCAGGGGAGGAGGGGTCCTAGCCTGTAGACAGCGCCCCATCCACTTAGGCTCAGAGAGGGGTCCCTTCCTAGCTTCTGAACCATCCAGCTGCCCCCATCCGTAAACTGGGTCCCAGCTCAATTCTGAGAAAAGAAGGCAAGGAGGGCGCAAGTCCCGCTGCCCAGGCGACGCCAGGGCTAGCATTGGCAGCGTCCTCACCCCACCCCACCCCGGGGAAGCGTTTATTTAGAAAGACGGTACCCCAGAGAGGAGGGGGGAGGGAGACGAGGTCGCCCAGTCTGGAACCCTCTGGGACACCCAGAGCTCGGTGCAGGTAACCAAGGCTGGGTGCAGACGTTCGGGGACCGAGGGAGGTTGCCAGTTTCCACCGCTTGCAGCCCGTGAAGGGCTCTGGCCTCGCCTGGGCTGGCACCCTCCTCTTGTGCGCCCTCTTGGTGCCCGCCAGTGGACTCGGCCTCAGAGGTCAGCGCCTCCCTCTCTGAGGCTGCCTCTCGCCGTTTCCTTCAGCTCTCTCCATCTCTGCCTAGACCTGCCTTATTCAGTCCCTCCATCAGCTTTTCAGCACAACGGTCACCTGTCGAGGTCTCTGGGTCTCTCTCCGTCCGGCGTGTCGGTCGCCCTCATTGTTTCAGTTGCTTCTCTGTCGTTCCCGGACTTTCGTCCCCCGCGGTCTCTCCCGCTCCGGCTCCCTCTCCAAAGCTTTGTCTTGGTTTGTGCCCATCTCGATCCTCCCCCGCCCCCCACTCCTCCTCCCTCCCTATCTCTGCGCCTCAGTCTCTCCCGGCAGCTGTCGGTCTCCCTCATTGTCCCCGCGCCTCCGGAGCTCCTCGCCGAGCCTCTCGGCGTCCCTGTCCCTCGGGGCTTTTCCAACTCGCGTCCAGCTCCCGGGATTGGCAAACCCCTCCCCCTGCCAAGTAACAATGAAAACCCCGTGCCGTCCGAAAACCCCGCTATTCCCCAAAGGAATGGAGTCCCCCCCCCGCAGTTCCTCACATCGTCCCTTGGGGAGCCCTGGGGACCCCTTCCCCCGTTGTCGGGCGAGTACAGCTGGGACTACACTGCGCAAAGGGGAGGTGGGAGGAACCAAAGGACAAACTTCGGCGCGGGTGTAACCTTTCAGCCCCCGCCGCACCTAGAAGCCGCCACGCCCCCTCTGGGTGACCCCACCGGAGATCAGGCTGAGCCGGAGGGCTTCCCACGGCCAGTCCGAGCCGGACCCGCAGTGCGGGATCCCGCAATTCTGCGCGATGGGATTCCATTGGGTCGGAACCGGCTCCCGCGTGTGAGAGACCCCAGCAAAGCTCCGTCAGGCCTCATTGCCGGAGAAAAGGGGTGTCGGGGGAGCGAACCGCGGACTCACCCCGCTTGCTCCGGCCGATCTGGCCCAGCTTGGGCGGCCGCTTGTTCTGCCCGGCTCCGAAGAAGTTGTTGGTGTCCTGCAGGCGGCAGGAGAAGATCTGGCCCACGTCGCCGCCGTCGCCGTAGGGGCTCAGCTTCTCGTCGCCGTAGGGCAGCACCTCCGACATGGTCGCGTCCGGGGGCTCCGCGGCGGCGCCTCCTCCGCCCGCGTCCCCGCCCGCGGAGGACAGGGTCAGCGGCGCTGGGGCCGGGGGCGGCCGGCCGGGGACGGCCCAGGGGCTGCAGCGGCGGCGCCGGCGCGAGGACGAGGGGCACGGCTAGGGCGAGAGAGCGCAGCCCACCCGAGCCACCCGGAGAGGGCCCACGGCTGCGCTGCGCTCGGACTGGGCGCGCGAGTGGCTGCTGCTCCGGCAGAGGCGAGCAGGACTCACATCCTCGGCGCGCACCGGCGCTGGGCGGGGGCCGGGCCGGGCGGGGCCGCGAGCCGGGAGGAGGAGGGTGCCCCAGCGAGCCCCGAGGGCGCGGGGCCGAGGAGGGCGCACCCCGGGGAGCCGGGCAGGCTGGTCCTGCGGCGGGTGCGGGCGGCGGCGCGGGTTCGGGGAGGCTGACTGGGGAGCTGCGAGCGGCGGGGCTTCGAGGGGCGGAGGAGGAGGGGAGGGAGGAGGGAGGGCCCGGGGGGAGGAGGGAGAGGATACCCGGAGGGAGGGAGGGTGGAGAGAGAAACCGGGAGGGAGATGGGGAGAAAAACAGAGACAGGGAAAGGGAGGCTGGGGAAACGACCGAGCGAGGCAGAAGAGAAAGGGAGTGAAGAAAGGGGGTGGTTGTAGGGGGAGCGACTAGACCTGGGTCGGGGAGGCAGAGCAGGGAAAGGCGAAGGAAGGCGAAGGAACGGCGGGGAGAGAAAGGGTCGGAGAGGGAAGGAGGAGAGTAAGAGAGGGAGGAGAAGGAGGCTGGGACCGAAGAGCCAGCCGGCGAGCGAGAAATGCCGGCCGAGGCGCGGAGGCGCGGCCGCGGGAGGAGGACAGGAGGAGGGCGGGGAGGAGGGCACCCGCGGCCCGGGGAGAGATCCCTGGAAGCCGAGCGACGTCACGGGGCCGCGCGGCCGGCCGGGCCGCGGCAGCTTCCTGCCCCCGCCCGCGGGACCCGCCGTCCAGCCCGCGCGGAGGCCCCCCGAGAGCCCCGCCCCGCCCGGCGGCCTCCGGGCGCCTCCTCCCGCCTCCCAAACCCCTCCCGCCGGGTGTTTACCCGGCCCCGAGCCGGTGCGCGGCGGCTGCTCGCGGGATCCACATCCTGCTCTGCCTTTCGCGGGGAGCCGGCGGGAGTGGGGATTCCGGGAGCGGGGTAGGGGGGCAGATGTCCGGGCAAACGGTCGGAGGCACCAGAGCCACCTGCAGATAAGGCCTCCTCCAGCCTCAAACCCGGGAACCCCGTCCCCCCGCCACCACTTTTGCGCCCCACCTCAAACTCTCAGGGCCGAGCCTCGGGAGCTCACACTCTCCTCCCCCACTGCATCCTCCCTGGAAGGCCCTGCTCCCCGCCGCGGCTGGGAACTCGGGTTCCCGCGGGGCCTCTGGGTGGAGGCGGCTGAGGGGAAAGAAGGGACAGCCCCGCCTCCCGGAGGAGAGGGGAGCGCCTCATTACGCCGGGCTCGCCCGGGATGCCCAGCTCTCGGCGTCTGTTGCCTCCGCCGGGGATGTCCCGGGCCTGCGGCCCTCTGCCCGCCGGGACCTCCCTTCCAGCAACAGCCAAGAGCCCCGGGGAGAGACTGCGACTTCTGAGCAGAGGAGCGGGCGGATCCCGGGAGGGAGGCTGGGGCAGCCCCAGAGGCCTGGGAGGCGCATCTGCTTGGCAGAATGGTAACTCCAAGGGGGCAAGGTGTGAGAGGAGAGTTCATTATCCTAGTCCAGGGTCAGCCGCACCTGCTCCCTTGCTGCCCACCACCTTCCTTCTGCAGAGCTAACCAGAGCACAAAAGGGGGCAACCACCCCAAGGTCATGCAACCTGAGAGGTCCTCTGGTGAGGTCTCAACTGGCTCAAACTGCTGCCCTGCGGGTGCGTCTGCAGAAGTCACACCCTCAGGGTCAAGGCCCCCCCCTTGCATTTAGAACTCTGGGGGTAGAAGGGACTGGAGGGAAAGGGAGTGTCTGGCTGGTTGGTTGGTTGGTTGGGCCTTTTTAGTGGCATAACATCTGGAAGAGGAGCTGCCTGACAAGAGCTAGCCTGGCCTCCGGGTTTCCTGGCCTCTGGACCACCTTGGGGGGGGGGGGGGAGGAGAGGAAAGAGGTTTCTCACGAACAGGAGGTAACTTGACAGATGAAGTGGGGTGAACTTTGGACTAAGGCCTGGGTTCGTATCCCAGCCCTGTCATTTCCTAGCTGTGTGATTTGGGGTGGGGCATGTCTGTCTTTGAACTTCCATAGTATCTGCTGTAAAATGGGGTATGTGGCCAGCCCACTGTGTGCAGACTGGGCTGCTAGGGAAACAAAATGAACCGCGGCTGTGAGTGGATGTGTCCTAAACTCTGCAGAGTGACCCAGTGAATGAGAAAGAACAATGGCCCTTCATTCATGCCCACTTCAGAGCGGGTAGAACTGGGAGGCTCCTGGAGATGATGCAGCCCAAGTCTCCCCTTGACAAGTGAGGAAACTGACACTCTAGAGGGTGAGGGGCTGGCACCAGATCCTATAGCTTGTCAGTGGCAGGCCGGGCAGCAGATCTCAGCCTGTCTTCGCGTACTGCATTCATTAAGGCTTCCCTTCCTGAGTGTTTGCTTTGAGGTTAGCACCAGGCCAGGTGCTGGGAGAGAAACAAAAGCATAACAGGCAGGATGATAAAATTACAAGAAGCTCCTCCATTTGTATCGAGCTTTCTATTTTCCCCAAAAGCATTTTCACATCCATTCTTGACCTTGCTTCTCAAAATAAATCGTTTTTGAGGTAGAAAGAAGAGACGCTGCATCCTTGTTTAACTGATGGAGCAGAAAAGGATAAGTGACTTGCCAAGGTGACAGGCTAGTGGTGGAGCCAACAGACGCCTCTCTCCCCAGCTGGGATTCCAGGGGATGCCCTGCGGTGGGGACAGCTTGCAGAACGGGACACCCTCCTCTGGTGCATGCTGGTGCGCACCTGATAGCTCCCTATCTGCCGAGTTGTCATCTCCAGCGCAGAAAGGAAAGCAGAGGTACAGAAAGGATGGAGGGATCCTCCCCCGCCATATACACACACACATGCGAGAGTAAGAAGAGAAGTAGGGCTTTCCCCCATCTGTTCTTAAGTTTACCTCACCTGGGCACCCGTGGTGGCACAACGGGTTAAGTCTCAGCACTATGAAGCTGTCCAGAGCCACTGCAGCATGAGTTTGGTCCCCGACCAGAGAGCTGACCCACAGCAGACCTCTCCCGTCTTGCCCCCTGTCCCCTCAGCAGTGTACTTCAGTAGATCTGCCTGTTCTGCTCCCCACTCTGTCTCTGGTGAATCCTCTCACCCCCACCCCCAGACTTCTGGCCTACACCCCAGCTTGTATGCACAAATAAATCTTTAAAAAAATAATTTACCTCACCTTGTTCCAAATAAGTTTAAAGGTGGCAGCATCACAACTTCCCAAAGCAGTCCCCACTCACCACCACCCCCCCCCCAACTAGTGCACACACCGTGCCAGGCACATGGCGCTCTTCAGTGTTTCCAAGCATTTCCATGATTGTTAATTATTAATTATTCATTAGAGCCTTCCAGAGTCTTCATGCGGCAGGACCTGTATGGTCAGGCCCATTTGACAGATAAGGTCCCTGAAGGTCACGTAGCTCCACGGCGAAGCTTTGCTCAGTCCTCCACTTCTGCCAGTCTTCAGTGGAGCATCCCTCATCCTGGAGCTCCAGACCCAGACAGCAGACATGTGCCCACACCCCCCAAAGTGGGTCCAGGTGGAGCAGCAAGTACCCAGCATCCCTCAAGCTGGGCGGCCTTGTAGTGTACAGCCCGGCGCAGCTGCCCGGGGTGACGGGCGGCCAAGCCCAGACCTCTGCTCTGTCGAGTCCTAACTCAGGGATCCTTTCGCTTCTTTGTGCCTCAATTTCCTCATCTATCATTTGGGTATATTAACCGTTCGCCCTGGGAGGTGTGTTCCACGGAAGGAGATCAGGTATGAATCACACACCTGGCACACGGTGAGTCCTCAGTTAACGTAGGTGTCACTATCAGCTGTCGACTCCCTTTGTGGCCTTGAATAGGTTGATTCTCTCCTCTGCACCTCAGGATTTACATCATAAAATTCTCATTGGGGAACCTGGAGAAATCTTTTTTTTTTTTTTTTCAGCTGCAATATCAGGCAGTTCTCCCAAGTCTAAAGTAGAGAAAGCCTGCCTATGGCAAAGGAGGGGTCCCCGCCCCAAACCTCACCTGAAAGCTCCTTCACCAAACCGGAGGGCTCTGCAGAAGTGAGGACCACAGGACTGGCCTTCTCTGCAGGCCTTGCTGCAGGCGTTCTGGGGGCCGAGGTATGTCTTGCGAGCGCCCGCTTTGCATTAAACCTCCTAGTGCTAGTAGGATGGACTAGAAAAGGGGGGAGTTTAGCCCCATCAACACCCTAAATAGATGCTCAGCACACACATTCATCCCCTCTGTTCCCTTCTACTGTCTCCTATCCAAATGGGGGAAACTGAGGCCCAGGCAGCAGCATCAGAGAGTGACGGCAAGACTTAAGAAAAAATGTGGCTGGGAGATCCCCGAGCCCCAGGTGCAGGGCATCGGCCAGCAGCTGGGGCCCAGGGTCTCAGAGCGGCGCTGGGAGCACTGAGCCTTGCCAGGCTGGCTCAGGCCTTCACATTAAGAGGGAGGCCAAGATGCAGTGTCTGTGTCCATGCCAGCTGGTCACCTCCAGAGGGGCTAAGTGGCCTCCCCGCAGGGGTCAGCACTCTGAGCCAAGTCTGGATAGAAATTCACCTTGCCCCCACTCCCTCACTCGCTGGATCTGGCTGTGGCCCATTCCCACCCACCAGGAAAGGCAGGGTCTCTGTGCCCCCCCAACTCCACAATACCACACATAGCACAAACACATCAGTGAGAGAAGGCGTGGTCCCTGCTGGTGGTGGCTTAGACCTGGGGCCAAAGAATATTAGTGGAAGAGCCGCTTGTCCTTCTTGCACCCAGCAAGCATTTGTTGGGGGCTTTTGGGGGGCTACAGTCCTTTCTCCAAGACAACCCAAAGAGTATTTGCTTCTTTGCTTTGGTTAATCACCAAGACCCTTTCTTCAAATAAAATTTTACAGGGGACTTTGAGGGATAAAAAATAGAAGCACATTTCTGGGGAAACAGGAGCTCAGGTCCCCCCTTTTTGCCTCCTCATACTCTAATTGGTCCCCAAAAGGCCTCTAAAGAATGCCCAGAGTGCTACGTGGTCCAGGTTGAAATCATCCCTAAAGTTTACCTAGTTCAACCCCCTCACGGTGTGGATGGGAAACGGGCCCCGGTGGGGCAGGCAGGACCCCGGTCTCCCGGCACCGGGCTCAGCCCTTACCCCTGGGCCACACGGGCACGGGGGGACGGGGCAGGGGCAAGTCCTGGCCAGGCGTGGTGGGTCAGAAAATGAAAGGGTTTGCTTCATCAGTGAAGTTTGGTATGTGTCTTTATGGTGAAGTAGATACACAGGTAGGGAGGGAGGGAGGGAGGGAGAGTGATGGATGGATGGACAGATAAATACATAGAGCGAGTGAGCGTGGGGCAATTCCTGTCTAGTTTTTATTGTATCTACAACCAACAACGTGAGACTCCCACAGGCCCTTCAGGAGACCGGAAAGGGAGGAGGTTAGGGGCCAAGTCTCACCAGGACATGAAGGGGCTGGCCGTGCCCTGATGCTCTCCGCCCCCAATCACCCAGCCTCCTCACGTGATGGAGGCAGGGAGGGGGTCCTGGGAACTCAGGGAGCAGCCCAGGAGGAACAGGTAGGAGGTCCTAGGCCAGAAGCCGCTCTGGGGAACAGTGAGGGGGGATGGGAAACAATTGTCCCTCTCAGGCCCAGAGAGGAAGCGGGAGGCCAGGCCGGGCCAGGGCTGCTCTCTGTGCTTGCCCTACCCCCCCCCCCCCCCGGCTTTAGTCCCAACGGTCAGTCGGCCTGAGCCTGGTCCGGTGCCTGAGCCTGGGTTCTGAAAACCTTCTCTGCCTGTTGGATTTCTCCTGTGTGGCCAGGCTCCCAAGAGGTCTGGCGACCCCTAACCCAAGGCCCCCTGACCTGGCCAGAGCAGCAGCTGAGTCCAACTATGACTGCTCAGGGGCACTGGCGCCAGCACAGCTCAGCGGGGACAGCCAGTGCCCTGTGATCTCAAACTCACTGATCACCATGCAGCTTCCCTGGCCCCAGGGGGAGGCCGACAACGGGTCACCTCTGTGCAACATCACGAAGGGCTCTGAGGCCGGAAGAGGCGAGGGCAGGCCCACAGCCCAGAGGCAGGGGCTGATGCAAGTTGAGCTCTCAACTGTGGGGTGACACTGCCTCCCTGAGGATGCCCGGGAGTCAGGAGAGCAAGGACAAGCTCTTCCAGCCCCTGCCCCTCGCGCCCACAGAAACAACGGCAGGAAGACACAGATGAAAGAGTCCAAACCTCTGGCGTGTGAGGAGCCCCGGGGAAGCTGATGGGAGACTGGTGTCTTTTTCCCAGCTGCAGAAAATTGAGACATGATTTCCAGGGGATCCCTGAGCCCCAAAGTTCCCTCAGATGAAGAACAGGATCCTGTTAAGTGGATCCTGTGAGTGACATTCCCCACCAGGCTCTTCCCAGCTGAAGCCCAGAGACCCTCGCCCTGACTCAGGACCCTCCACCCCCATGTGCTGCCACCCAAGCCCCTCACCCCAAGGCCTGAGAGCCCCATGAGGGCAGCAGGGCTGAGGGGCAGAGCGCTCCCATCGTCCAGTGGGAGAGTAAGTCCCAGACAAGGAAGATGAGCTGCCCAACTGCAGCAGAAGCTGGGACCGGGAACCTAGGCCTCCCCCAGGCCGCAGGTGAAACGAGGGTGAATCAAAGGGCCGAGTTCAGGCCTAGCTCCACCCCTCCCCCCTCACTCTCTGGCCAGAATTCCGCTTAGCTATGAAGTGAGGGTGGCCAGAGCAGCTCTCGGGCGATTGTGAGGCTCAGATAAGGTGCTGAGTGACCAGGTCACTGGGATAAAGGCAGGGGACAGCTCAGGCAGCCAGTCCCTGCACCCCAAGCCCTGTAGGGCCTGAAGAGGTGGACAGAAAGGCCTTTTCTTCCCAGGGGAGGAGCTTGCTGTGTGACAGGAGGGGTAGAAGTAGGGGAGCAGCAGCTGCGGGGTCACCGAGGGCTGCCAGAGGGCCCCTGTCCCACAGCAAAGGTGCCAGGCACCAGTGAGACAGATGTGAGGAGAAACAGACTCGCAGGAATAGAGCAGACAGGATCGGAGGGCTAAATAAAAACCCCGGGAGGAAGGCAGATCCACAAGCAGAGAAAGAAGTTCTCACACGCTCAGAGGCGGGGGGCAGGCTGGGCACCGGGGGCAGGACGGGCGAGTGAAGTGGCTGGGGGCTGTCGGCTGCAGGACAGCAGGGAAGGGCAGCGAGAGGACAGAGGGGCTGGTGGAGGCAAGATCTTGATGGGAAAGCAGGTCAGGCCAGGAGCGGCAGGATTTCCCCGTGGAGAAAAATCTGAGGAGAAAACCCAAATCTAAGCCAATTTTTAAAGCCTCCTCTACCAGTGTGAAACCACTGAATATTTTAAGAGTATGTGAAGCTTTGTACATATCTTGCTTTGGTAAAAGAAATTATGGTTAGTACATTTCAAGATGTGAAATTATGGGGGGTGAAATGTGAAAATTTTCCCCCTGAATTTTCTGGGTTGCTCAAAAGATCTCATCCATGAGCGGCTTCATGATGAATCCGACTGAGAAAGAAGGGAAGAGAGAAACGTCCTTCTTCTCCCTTTGGGGACTGTGCCCGACTTGTCCTGGGATCTGCAGCCCGGGTTCCTCCTCAGGCGCTGCTCTCAGGCCCCCCAGCATCTGGGAAGGGGAAACTGCTCCAGCCTGAGGCCCACCTGGCTCTTGTCCGCCTCAACTATAGGGACACAGCGCCACCTGCAGGTCAGAGTAGATATTGCAGCATTCGGGGCCTCCTGGGGTGGGAGGGCAAGAAGAAACCGACTGTGAGGCCAACTGACTGCAAACGTTGTGTGAAGCCCCAGTTTACGAAGCAAATAATGAGGGGAGGTTATGAAGGGAGCCTTCAGCTGTGATAAGTTGGACATTCATATTAGTGTGACCTCATGTGAACCCCCCCTCCTCCTGGCCTAGAGAATAATTCAAGTTCCAGATACAAAGTGTTTGGCACACTAGGTGCTTAATAAATGCTTATGGAGTTAGCTGTGGCCTAATCCTGCAGGAATCTGTGGTGCCGAACGTAAGACAATGGCTCTGGCAAGAATAGAGGGCGAGGCCCTCACTCAGGCCTAGTCAGCCCCTCTGACCAATGCCAAAGTCACTAGCTCAGCCCCACGTGGCCCATTCTTGGACAAAGAAAATGCCAGGTCCCTGGCTGGCATCTGAAAAACAATATAGCAGCTGCAGGGGAAGTGACTAATGAACACTTCAGGGAGCAATTCAGGCCATCATACATGGGAGCTTATCCAAAATTGATAAGTTAACGCTATCTAATTAGGAAGAAAATGTGCTGGTCTCCACCCTTCGGAGAACATGGTTCTGACACTGTTGTGGGCGGCTAGGCGGAAGGGGGCCCACATCTCAGTTCTCAGACCTAGTCCTGCACCCACTTGTCAGCTCACAGGCATGCAAAGTATCAGAGCAGCACGAAGCCTTGGAGAGCTGCAGATACAACTTGCCACGTTTAGAGACCCCAGGATGCCCCAGAGAGGTTACTCCTTCCATCAAGACCACACAACAACAGAACCGGTACCATACAGAAAAACAACCTCTGAGATCCTAGTCCAGATCACTTATCACCATGACACCGCCCTGGACTTCCTGCGTAGAGACGTCAAAGCTCTGACGGTCCCTGGATGTGGTATCTCTCCTACACAATTCAACCACCTAAGCTCCCAGGCCCTAAGAGAGGCCCTTCCCTCACTCCTTACAACCAAGTCATGGCCTTTATCTCTGGTCCAAAAGCCAACTCCTCCAGACAGCCTTCTAGAATTATTTGTCCCACACTTACTGCACCTCCGTGACAGGGGGAGGAGCATTGCAAGCTATAAATAGGCACTGTTTTTCCACCCCCACTTCCATGCAACTGCCTTGAACTAGCTGCTGGGATTTAGGAGCAGAGCTGAGCAGCCAGAAGCTATATGCAGGTGGGCTCATCCTCCTCTGATTTTGTCTTGCACCCAGGGACTTGCAGTGGCATGGAGAGAGACATGTAGAATTTGGAAAGATACGCGGATGAGAGACACCTAGGAAGGCTTGGCAAAGACAACAGCAGCCATTATCTTGATTTGTGCTTTTATTTTGCTCCTCTGCCCCAGACTTGCCTAAACCCTTTCTTGCTGTCCCCAGAGAGAGGTACCTTAGACTTTGTGGCAAGCTTTTGGACCTCAGTGGCCCCACATTGGGTTGCTGACCCTGTTTGGCTGGGCATTTGCCTATGAAGGGATGGATAATTTGGGGTGTTTTCTTGGGAAATTCTTACTAGGAATGCTCATGAGAGACCCAAATAAGATTCTTTCCTGTAGTGAATAAAAGTTAAGGCTATAATTTTAGCTTGTATCTTTTAACTACATGTTTTACTTTTAGTATCCAGAGTTCTAACAATTTTACTGATGGATTTGCAAAGGCACATTAAGACCACACAAGAATTTCAAGGAATCTCTTCACTGAATGATCATCTCTTTGGTCTCTAAGTTTTATTTATTATTTTGGGTTAGTGTTCTCACACACTGCTAAAACATTTTCTGAAATGAGTTAATATTGGATGTCCTCTCTCCACACTAATTCTATTCAAGAGCTATCATATTGAGTCTGTCTTTGTCTTTATGTAGGAGATGGCAGAATCCCTTCAAAGCATGCAAGTTTGGGGGGTTCCTTTATACCCCTCAGTTGTGCACTAACATTACCATTTCCCTCACTGGTTTACTCATTCACTCCATATACAATCAGCAGTAAAGAGCTTGGGTGCTGGTATCAGACTGCCTGGGCTTAAGTCCTGTCTCTCATTTGCTTGGGTAAGACACTGCACCTCTCTGGGCCTTGGTTTCCTTTTCTTCAAAGAATGAATAATACAAACATAATTCACGGTGAGGAGTAAATGACATCAGTCACGGACAGTACTTAGCAGGTCTCATAAAGAGCAAGTCCCACTGTCAGGCCTAATCAGCATACAGTGACGACCTAAAAATTGTTCTGGAGAAGGAAAACAAGACACAGTTTCCACCCAAGACATGGGCAATACAGCCAAGTGCAGGAATGAGGACTTTCCAAGGAGAGGGATCTAATGCCGTCTAGGTGGGGAGCGTCAGGGAAGGTTTTCTGGAGGAGACACCTACAGCTGAGTTTCAAAGGGTGAGCAGATACTAGCAAGTTTAGAAAGGACCAGAATTCCAGAGCCAGTCAGCAGGAACAGAGACTGGAGGCAGGGAACAGCATGGCCCGTTTAGGGAGCCTCAGTGGCTCAGTTCCAGATCCAGTGAGAGACAGGACAGCGCTGGGACGTGCAGGCCCTAGGACACCGTGGAGGAGCCGGGCGTGGGCTGCGGAGGCCATGGAACCTGGGGCTTTTAAGCAGAGCACGTGGGCCCTGTAGAGGATGTGGTCTTTGCTTGGCTCGCCTTCAGCAGTGACCTACTGGCTCAGGTTGGTTGGTTCTGAATGGTGAGAGCAGTTGCTCTAATCAGGTCAGTGTCAAAGGTTCCTCCCAGCTAAGATATTCTGGGAGCCACAATTATTCCCAGCAATTGAGTCACCCCATCTGGCCAAGGGGCTACATTAAAAAACAAGTCTGAGCCCTATGAGAGCAGAAACTCTTACTTTTCCACCTCCAGGCTCATGCAGCAACTGTATGTTAGAGGGATAAATGCCCATCACTGATACCAAGATGGCAGGCTCTCTCTAAAACATTCCAGAGGCCCTGTGGGATCAGCATCAGGCCTATTGTCCAACTGGGGTCTTCACAGCCTGGAAACAGGCTTGTCAGAGTGCCTATGTTGTTTGCTTTTTGAACTTTTCAGCCTAATTCTGAATGAACTAGGATACCAACGACCGGCCTTCCAGCTCCGGCTCCCCCAGGATAAACTGGGGAACTGCAAAGCCTCTACCTGCCACCTGTAAACCAGGAATCCCGGTGAGTCCCAAGGCGTTAGCTGGCTGGGGGAACGCCGTGAGACTATACCCAGTGCCTCTTGGTCACTTGCCTTCTTAGCCTCAGACCACAGGGGCCTAAGCAAATCCCACCATCTATAAGAAGGATAATGACGCCTTCCATGCTGGTTCTAGTGCCGTAAAAACAATGCCTGGAGGAACTCACATTGCCTGGCTCATGGTGACTTATGGCTCTAGGAAAAATGCAGCCAACCCCTCTCAACCTCACTTGCAGAATGGGGGGCACAATATCCACTTTGTAGGACCCACAAGGGCTAATGCATATACAGTGCCCAGCCCAGATATTCCAAACGCCAAGATGACCAAGATGACCCCTGCCTAGTGGCCTCTGCCTAGGACCAAAGTGACAGCCTAAGTGTTGACTCACAAAGTGTCAAAATTCCCAACAAGGCCAGTCAGTTCAGAACTAACTTCCCACTTCCTCTTACCTGGCACCCCCACACCCACCTGGGTCCCGACTGCCAGTTTAGGTCCATCCATTCTTCCTCCATGGAGGTGAGGCTCCACTTTGATGCAAGGTGGGAAAGGCTGGCCCGGAGCACTGACCACAAATCCGGAATCTGGGCCGTGCCTGTGCCCAGCCAGCCGCCCCTCCCTGGCAGCTGCCCTCCCTGGGGCAGGGACAGTGTGCTGCTCTGGCCACTCCCCTGGCAGGGTGCTCGGCTCTGGAGGAACACCCAGTAATCCAAGAATTGTCTGACCTAGATTTCAGTTGGGCTGGGCAGAGTAGGCGCCTTCCCTTCTTTTCAATCAGTGATCAGATTTCTTGTGAAATCTCTGCCAAGGGGGCCTCCCTCGAGGCGCAGCGGTTGAGCGCTGCGCTGTAGAGCTGTCGGCAGCGCACGATGCAGGTTCGACGCCCGGCCGGGGAGAATCCCACATGGTGCGGCAGACCTCTCCTGCCTCGCCCGCTGCTCCCCTCAGCAGCGTGTTTCTGATCTGCCTGTTCTGCTCCCCACTGTCTCTGGTGAACCCTCTCGCCGCCCCACGCCTCTGGCCTGTACCCCAGCTTGTATGTATAAATAAATAAATCTTTAAAAAAAAAAAAAAAGAAATCTCTGCCAAGGGCTGAACTCTGAGATAACACACGAACCCCCACGGGCAGTGCAGGCCCTGGCACCTGGGCCCTCTGACTAAGCAACAGTCCAGAGGGCAAGAGAAGGGGCAGACGCCTATGAGGCACCAGGGGGTCACTGCATCGGTCACCCTGCCCCTGCCCAAGCCCCCAAGGGCCTATGTAAAACCAGGGTCTTAATGCCTCATGACAGGACTCAGAACTAGCAAGTGGGGTCTCACTTCCACCCGTCCCTCCACTGGGCGGCATCCTGTACTAACCTGGGGAACAAGTGTCTTGTGGGGTGCTCCTGACTAGGGGGACCAGTCAGCCCCACTGCTGATAAGCAGGACCAGGAATTTAAATGTGGATTCGCCACCATCAGCAGAGTGCCTCTCGAGGGAACCTGCCTTTCAGCTTACCTGCGGTCTATAAAATGAGACACAGGGAGCGACTACAGAGGCGTGGTGAGGATTAACTTGACTAAAACCAAGTCTGAGAAACTCAGCAGAACGCTCACTGACCGGCCGGTTCATCCCTGCTGTGCCTCGCCCCCCACCCTCCTGCCCCAGTCTCTCCACAGGTGAAATCTCACTGCCTCACTCTGAGATATTAGGACACTTCAAAGACTGTCAGGCATGCCAGGTGTGAGCCCGGCCTGCTCCCCACGACAGCCTGAGACACCCTTGCACTTCAGCACCAAGATGCACACCCTTTGGGGGAACCCCAAACCACCTCAAGGCTGAGGACACACACAGGCCTCCAGGCCTCAAATCATTGTCGCAGGGGGTTTAATTCCCTCCCACAGAAGCCTCAGCCCGCCACTGAGCTGCTGTTGACGAGGCAGCAGGCGACCACTTGGTTGTATGAGTTTAATGTGTGCCGTCTATGCCGGACGCTGCACAGCCGGAGTCGGCCCCGGAGAGCACCCCACCACCCCCGCACAAAGGAGGACCGGGGGTGACCATTCAAAGCCAGGGAAGGAAGAGCTGTGTGCAGAGGTGGTGCGAGAGGAGCCCATTTCTCTGACACCTAAACTCAAGAGGGAGTGAAGGGGTGAACAGGGACAGTATGCTTACACCCATGGGGTGCTAACTTTTCAGGGTTGGGGGACTGGGGCGGGCCCCTGCCCAGTCGAAGCAGGTTACGTCTCGTTGGCGAGCCCTGGCGCAGCTGGGGAGCCAGGCAGCAGGCGGCAGAGTCCTTTTTGCTTCCTTCAGCTTCCCAGCTCACGTCAGGCAGGGAAAACCAGAGCCGCCCCTCCCCCAAGGCGGGAAGTGTGCTCCAGGGGCCTGCCCTTGAGGTCAGTGAACATGCAGGTGGCCGCCACCACTCCGTCTTCACCGCTGAGCAGCCACCACGCCAACCGCTCTCCCTCTGGGGTCCCACCCGCGTGGGGGAAGGAGGCCGCATTTCCCTTCTTTTGTCCTTACCTGCCTGGCACGCACAGGCGGCCAGCAGGTGAGAGGAAAGGGACACAAGTGTAACAATCTTCCCTAAGTTATAAGCAAAAGACGAGGCGGGAATTCCCCCTCCAAGGCAGCTCTGCCAGGCAACTTTGCCCCCACTCTGGCTGAGTCACTCCAGCTCAAGTCCACAGGAACCAACAGTTCATCAGAAAGGACCAGAAGACGCAGAAGCAGGAGCGCTGAAGGTCACCGGCTCTGGCACTTAAGAGACGAGGGACTTTCAGCCACACACCCACTTCTCCGGCTCCTGGGGAGGAACACCATGCCCCCCCCCACTCAAGGGGGGCTTTAATGCCACACTCTGGACTGAAAACTGGCCCCCTCAGGCAGTTTTCCCCCTCAGGTGGAAGGCAACATCCTGTTGACGAGGTGAGGTCTGGAGAGGCCCGACCTCCCTCCTTCAGTCACCCTGGAGATAACGCTGCCTCACAGCAGCTCTCTTGCAGGCCCCAGACAATCCCTGACGGGGGCGGGTGTTCTTCCATGTCCGGCTGCGGCTCCCAGGCCGTTAGCTATTATACAAGGGGACCACCCTGGTGATCTTCTGCCTGCAGATGGGGCACTTCTTGGGCTCGGGCAGGGCGCGGTAGCACTCCGTGCAGGAGCAGATGTGCCCACACTCCAGAAAGACGCACGACCGGAAGCTGCTCAGGCACACCACACAGGCGTTCTTCAGGCTCTCCCGGTCCTCGGGCTCGACTTGGCTCAGCAGCCGGGCCTCATGCTCCCGGAACTCGTCCTCCATCTGCCTGAGGCGCAGGCGCTCCTGCCGCTGCAGATACTGCCTTCGGAGGATAAAGAAGAGGGTGGCACAGGTGGCAAAGCCAAACACCAGCGTCAGGACCTTCCAGAGTCTGACGCTCGACTCTTGCCTCTGCAGCAGGCTGTCGAAGTCCTGGCTGCTGAGATAGTACTGCATGCCCTGCTTGGGGGGCTGCAAGCGGACCGAGTTGTTGTCCAGGACCAGCTCACCCACCCCGGTGAGGGTGGCCCCCACCTTCAGCATCTCCTCCGTCTCCTGGATGCCCTTGGGCCGCTCCCCGCTGATGTAGTGGCCGATGACGTCGGTGAAGGACTGGATCGAGGGGTGGAACTTCTCGTACACAGTCTCCAGGCCCAGATGGAGCGAGTCCAGGGGCTTCAGCACTCGCACGGTCACGTCCACACCATCCTCGTGCGGCACCAGGTCAAAGGGCACAGTATTGGTCCTCTGGTGAATGATTTTTGAACAGTCGTTCCTACAACAGTGAGAGAACTCAAGATGAGACCAGGAGAGCAAAGAGCTCGAACCCGCAGGTTGGGAGAACACCGAGGAACCGCAGCGGCTGTGGCCACGCGCCTCTCGACAGGGAGGCTCAGCTTTCAGGCGCTGTCACAGGTCACCTCTGGCTATTTCCTTTGCCACCTTAAAATATTCAATTCCTCAAAAACTACGGGCAGAACTACTGCGTGATCTAGTTCCCACTTTTGAAGAACCCAGCCAAAGAACTGAAACCAAGATACCAAAGAGACACAGCCAGCCCCGCTTTCGGCAAGTTCCAGCTTATGAACGTTCAGGCCTATGAAGGCCACCATCAGTATCTGTTTTGCTAACTGAAGAAAATCCAAAGAGGATTTTCACTTTCACAACAAAAGGCAACAAGCGGGGGAGCACACAACGCCTGTTCTGCAGCCAGTTGTTCCAGAGGCAGTGGCAGCCCAAGCAGCGGGGCAGCTCCTCCACAGGAACGCAACAGACCTCATCTCACCGGGCCTTGCTTTACCGCCGCACTTCGCAAGCAACTTGTCTTTTTACAAGCCCCTCCACCAGCAAAAAAAGACTAGACTCAGAAGGTTAGCGATTTTTAGCAATGATGTCTATTTCAATTCAGGTGTGCACTCTTTAAGATGATGCTATGACACACCTAACAGGCTACAGTGTAACGTAAACATCGTTTTTATATGCATGAGGACACAGACGAACTCTTACGACTCGCTTTACTCTGGCCGTCTAGAAACGAAGCCGCAGTGTCGCCAAGGTTTGCTTGCACTTCATTTATGCAGGCTCTGTATTTTCATGTTATCCCTGCTTTTATCATAACTTGGCAGTATTTTAGGTTTTATAAGCTATTTGGTATGACTGAGTAGGCGATATTTTGGATCTGGAAACACCCAGAGGTTTCCCGTATTAATTCCCGTAAAAGAAAACGGGAATTGCTGTTCAGCGGACATAAAGTTTCAATTATACCAGACAAATTCTAGAGATCTGGGGTGCAACTTTGTGCCTTGTTAACAGGACTGGTTTGTTGTACTTAAAAATGGGTTCGAAGGGTAGATCTACAGCAAGTGTTTTAGCCACAATTTAAAATTTTCATTTAATTTTATGTATGTAAAAAATTAAAACAAAACCCACTAGGGTTTGCGGGGAAAATGGCATCCCCCGATGGAACTGTAATGGTACAAAATTATTTTACAAACACCAAGATTAGGCATCCATACCTTAAATCAGTGACCTCAAACCTGAGTGGACGTATCGATAGATTCCAGTCCCCCAGCCTGGGAATTTTGTGGCTATTCCAGAGGTAGGCACGGAGATGCAGCCCAGGGGTCTGCATCTGAATCAGAGCCTACGAGACTCAGCGGGAGAGCCCGGAGATCACCCGAAGGGTCCGTACCAAAGGTGGGTCGTGCGGTTCCACACCATCTTGTGCTCCTGGAGTGTCAGCCGCTGAATCACTCCCTTGCAATTCTCCACGAACTGGCTGCTAAGAGTTTCTTTAACAGATCGAACAGCGCCTACAGGGAAACAAGTTCTTTTATTTCTGAGTAATTGTTCTGCTCTTCCCTTGAAAGTAATTTAAATTTTTTGTTTGAGTTACTCTGATGAATCACATGAAGAAACTGTTTTGTAGTCACTCTGCCCAGCACTGTACGTGGACCACACGATCAGTTCCTAACAATCCACAAGGTAGGAAATACTTCAGGGGTGACCAACAAAGGTTCGGAAAGACTAGGTCATTTCCCTGAGATCATAATACCACAAATAACCCCAAAGTCCAAGTTCCGAACCACAGTCCCAAGGCTACGAAAGGTCCTTAACATCAGCCCATATCTTTATCAAGCACTTGGAAGGAAGTTATTTTTCCTTTTACCGGGAAATAAACATACCTTCAATCACAGCATAAGGCACACATTTTCCTGGAGCTTCTGAAAGAATACTCTTTAAGTCTTCACCCAAGTGGATTTTTTTAGCTCCCTGAAAGCAAACAACATATTAAACTGATTGCCGAACACTGACAAGCTAATCAAATCTAAAGGGTATAAAGGAAAGACGACTGACTTTTTCATTGACAGAGTAAGGAAATCAGGCAAGAGGGGGGCTCCCGAACACCCGATTCTGTGTCCCAGAAGTTCTAACATATCCACAGGCAGGGGCGGCACCGACTCCGTGCCGTCTGCAGAGGTGTGGTAACGCGGTCAGAAGGCCTGCGTTAACCAAGCTTCAGTGCATCCACTGTGACTCTGGGCAACTTCAGTGATCTGAGTCTCAGTTCCCAAAACTAGAAAGGACGGGGAAAACAATCTCACCAGATTTTTGTGGATTAAATGAAACTTAAAGTATGAAAGAATGCAGGTCAAGGGTTGGCACATAGTAGGGATGCAATAAATATGCATGCCCTTCAGTATGAGAAATACGCAAAGAAATTTTGTGGATGATTTCAGATCAAAACAACATAAATACTAAGAGTTTCAAATCTTCTACAGAAAGGATTGTTTCATCCTCATTTAGGAACGAAGCAGCACAGTTTTTTAGGTCACTCAAAATGGGTCCTGGGGAATTCACTGTTTCGAAGACTTCCCGATTTCTGACTTTTGGAGTCTGAGATGAAGTATCAGTTACACCCCGAGCCAGTCACTCCGGAGTAACTTATTGAATCTGAGAGCTCCAGGGCAACCAGAATCTCACTAAGGCGCCACCACATGACAAATTCAACTGCTTGGTAACTTGCTTCTTCCTGACAGATTCTAAAACTCCCCTCACAGCAGGGATTTCACACACTGGTTTCTAAGCCCTTGCTGGAAACAAGCTGGCGACGATGAAGTTAGCCAACAGGTTTAGGAATCTTTCAAATAAGTGATACATGGAGGCCTGTTGTGTCCCAGAAATCTTATTGCACATCCACTGTTTGTCAAACACTGTCCCAGAGGGAACAGGAGAGCAAACAGGCTCCTATCTGTGACTTGAAGAGGTTTCTCTCCCATGAGTCAGTCAGAAATTCACAACAGAGAAATGGGGTCAATCAGTAAAAAGTCCCACACTTGAAATCTTAACACCAAAGTGCAAGTTCCCCACTGACAAGCTTTAAGATCTTTCCTCTGGGGCACAGTGTCCTGATTTGCAGTCTGGAGGTAACTGCCATTTCACCTATCTCAAAACTTTACTGTAAAGAGAAAATTAAAATCAAGACGGAAATGCACTGTGTCAGCTCTGAAGGGGCAACTGAAGAAACAGAAGAGTAATTTTAAAAATTACTGTAATGTTTAAAAAGGAAGCATAAAAAAGGAAGTGCCACACGCAGCAAGGAGGTGAGTGGGCAAAATCTAGGGTCTCCGCACTTTCTGTTCCCTCTGCTGATCCTTCCCCCTAGACAGCTGTCTGGTCGTCCCCACCCGCTCCCGGCTCCCCTAAGGTCACCTCCCTTTCTCCAGCATTCCGTTTCCTTTCTTGGCTGACCACTCGGCAGTGCTTCTCTCCATCAGCCACGCCATCTCACTGTCCCAGAATGGAATCTCCCTGAGGGCAGGGGGTTTGGTCTGTTCTATCCCTGCCAGCCCCTCGGTGCCTGGGGCACAGGAGGCGACCGGTTAAGTATCTGTGAAATCTACATTCATTCTGAGTAACGGGGACTGAGAAGAAAACGGGCGGTAAAGACGTTATCAGATTACTCGAATTCTGGCCCCGGCTCCTGCCCAACAGGCCTCTCCGGGCCTGCTTCCTCTTGGAAAGTTCCCGACGTGGAGACGGGAACTCGTCGCTCCCTCGCCCTTCCCCTTCCCGGGAGCGGAGCACCGGCCATGGCTGACCCGCCCCGCGGCCCCGCACTGACCTTGAGCTCCTGGGCGACCTGGGCCTTCTGCCGGTACACGGAGTACAGGACGGCGGTGACGACAGAGCTGGTCCCCAGGAGGATGAACTGGCCCAGCGACGGCCGCCCTCCGCTCTCCATGGCTGCGCCGAGCCCCGCGCGCGGACGCCGACGCCAGGAGCCCGCGCGCCAAGTCAGGTCCGCGGCCCCAGCCCTCCAGGCCCTGCAACACCTTCCGGCAGGGCCGCAACCCCGGACAGCCCGTCCCGGAAACCCGGCGCTGACGTCCGACGCCGGAACCGGAAGCGGGGCAGAGGCGACCGGAAGGCGGTGTTGCCAGGGCGACCCCCCTTCGGCGGCCTTCAGGGAGTGGTTTGAGGGGGCTGAGCGATCGTTCGTAGCTCCCTCGCGCCTTCCCTTCCCCGGAGCAGACCACCGGCCATTAATGACCCGCCGGCTGGCTCTGCTCTCAGTCCTTCTGGTTTCCTGTGGTTACTGAGTGGCTTGACGTCTCTTCCATTAGATTGGGAGGAAAAAGAATTAATGTATGGTCAGCTCTTACAGATATTACACATTAAAGTTTCAGGGCAAACTTGGATTTTATTTTACAGCTTTACAGAATAGGAAACTGAGGCCAGAGAGCTTAGGGAGTGTCTCAGAGTCACAGTGCTATTAAGCACTAGAGAGGAATTTCTCAGATTTCAGGGTCCTTAATCTGCTCCTTGAGGGTAGATTTTATCATTTAACCTGCCATCACCACATACAACAGCATAGTGTTTATTAACTAATCCGTACAGATACACTGACAGAGTGTTATGTGTCAGGTACTGCGACGTCCTTTTTTTTTTTTTTTAAGATTTATTTATTTATGTGTACAATGCTGGGGTGCAAGCCAAAGGTGTGGGGCAGTGAGAGGCTTCACCAGAGACAAGAGTGGGGCACGGAACAGGCAGATTGACAGAAATACACTGCTGAGGGGAGCAGCGGCGGAAGCAGGAGAGGTCTGCTGCGCCATGTGGGAATCTCCCCAGCCATTGAACTCGCGCTGCAGCTGCCAACAGCTCCACAGCGCTGCACTTAACCTGTTGCACCACCAGGGAGGCCCTGCGACATCCTCCTTAAGGATCCCGACACAGCAAAGAGCAGATGACAGATGAGGAAATTGACAGATACCACCTCGTGCCATCCCCACATCTCCCTACAAAGTAGTCAAGTGCTATTCTTATCCCCATTTTACAGATAAGTAAACTGAGGCTTGGTGAGATAAAGTTGCAGGGTTTATCTAGTTTCATCTTTCTCCGGAATTTAAGCACCAAGCCACACCGACTTTAATTAGCTCACATTATGGCCCTAAAAACAACTTGGCAACCGATTGTAGTCATTTCCCACCCTCAGCCACACACATTACTTTTACTCAAAAATTTAGTCAATGGCAGTCCATCTAGGGAACAGGTCTCGAATCTGGGATTTCTGGTTCAGATTGGTTTTTACCAGTGGGAAAAATGGAAATCGTTTGTAGAATAGTCTGGATTCCTTGTATCCCAACTTTCTAGAATCTCTGGGATTTTCCCACAACAGTTGCAGTCAACGATGCAGTGGATACTTTTAGCCACAAGGAGACGCCAATAGCACAGGATACAGAAGGCAAAAGGGAGCCAGAAGGACCTGGGGGCCTAGGGAAGGGAGAGGAAGGAAAGGTGAGCTTCTGGAGATTTAAGGAGAACCCTAGGGACTTAAGTCTCAGGCTTCTTATTTGCCAGCTGACCCTGTGACTACCACCTGTCACCACCCTTACCTCTCTCTGGAGCCCCCTTAGTTACTAACTTCACATATTGGTGGGAAATTGTGGTAGACATGTTAGGAACTCATCTCCTTTTAATTATCACTGGTCAACAAATTTTTACAAAAGTCATGTTACTGAAATAAAATTAGTCATTTCCTATCAAATTGTGCTCAACACGAATATGACAGTCAAATTCTCATTTTGGGCTCTAGTTTTTTTTTTTTTTTTGTAATCTGCAATAAATTGATGTTTACATCATGAAATGCATGGCAATAGTAATAGGCCTGTGGTTAATACCATAAAAAATCAAATCATAGACCACTTCTTAGATTTCTTCGCTTGTCCCTTGTACAGCTGTTCAGGAATAGAATCGATGGGAGATGGTTTCCATTGTGCAAAAGCACAGCCTTAAGACTCAGTTTCAAAGAGTCTAGAAATAGTCTCTGTTCTTGTGGGTCATGAGTGATTTCTAAGGCATTCATGAGGCCCTCAATATCAGAACAGAAAACCAGAGTACTTTCCTTTCTGAAGGCTCCAACTGCTGGTGGCGGTTTCGATATCAAGTAATTGTGACATCTTCTAGAAGATTCCATTGTTAGAGTCTTGATCCTAGCAATTCTGCCTTGTTCTTGGATAAGTCCAAATCACGAACCAGGTCATTTAGTTCTTCCTGTGTTAATCTGTTTGGGGTTGATGATGCACCACAGTGAAAATCTGGATCACTGCATGCTGATGGAACAGGAGAAGAACAGGTCGGCTCACCCTTTTCCTCATGAGATGAATAAAGAGAATTTTCTGCTGAGGTTCTGGAATAGGAAGTCCCTCACCATGTGGAACTGGTATCAATGCAGGCAGAATATTTGGATAGACTATTCTTGACTTCTTTTGCTTCGTTATTCCACCGGAAAGAGAAGGAACCAAACAGAAGTAACAGTCTTTTATGTGGTTGCTTGGCTCTCTCCATACCATGGGGACTGCAAACGGCATTGATGGTCTTTTGCCATTTAACCACTGTGAAAGCTGTGTTGGCCATGTAGCACAGCATATATGCGGTGCCCAAGGCTTGTCTTGGTCACCAACCTTGCATCCGAAGTAAAGATGATAAGCCTTCTTCACTTGAGAAGTGATACTTTTCTTCTGGTTGGCAAATGTCACTTCCCCACAAATAGAGCAGAAATTGCCCACACTATTAACACACTTTCCAGGCATTACTATTCTGTATTGTTCCTAAGTGGATAAAATAATAACAGTAGCTTAAACTGTCTCACACAAAGTCTGAAATATTTTCAATGCTCAACCTTTCCGACAGGGCTTTATCTGGTGCACTGCTGACATCAGCTTACTTCAGCAGCCGCCTGGCAGTCGTATTGCATTGCATCAGAAAATGATGCAATCAACTCCGGATGATGTGTGCATGATGGTACTATGCAATGCGATGCAATATTACATTATTCTAGCCTGATTTAGGATGTCGTTGCAGTCCTACTGGATTAAGTTTACACAATGAAACATATAAAATGAATCATATGAAATATCTTCAAAACGAGAGCTAATAAAAAATTTTCAGGGTTATATTCATGTTCAGCACACCAAGATACTACAGATTAGGGCCTTTTTAAGTCAGTAACGATCTCACTGTTGACCAGTGTTATTTGTGTTCTTGGCTTATGAAACATAGGCAAGGAATTTGATGAATGGGGACAATTCTTATTTTTTTTTTAACCAGTTGAATCTGTTCGGTATCCTTTGTAGGTTAATATCATAGTCTCTAAAAAAAAATGTGTACTGAAAACACAAGATAAATACATTAAAAGTTCAACAAGAAAATTATGGCTGATGGCAAATGAGTAATACACAAACATAAAGATCTAGAAGTTCAGAAGAGGAAAACATTGCCAAAGGCTTCCATGGTCAGGAAATAACAACAGCAGGGAAATTTACTGAACACCTACTGTGTGCCCTTTTGGGATCAAAGGGACTTTGCCATGTCAGAGTAAGAGAAACTGCTCTGAAAAGCCACCAAACCCTGTGGCCACAACCTGTTAGGCTTGGAAGAGAGAACAAGGCCCTTGCCCTGAATGTGCAGGCCAATGACCAGCACTGACCAGCACATCCTCCATTATGGTATCACATGGGGCATGGTCCCCAGGATCTTGAGGACAACCCAGGGTCAGTCCTGACACACTGTCACCCCATAAGATCCCCTCCACTTTCCCTACCAAATAGGATCTGCCACCTTTCAGTTCTGCACCACGGGTCAGTCACTTAAGACACTTGAGCCCCTATTTTCCCATCTGCTCAATATTTACCATGTACAAATAGCTCTAAGAACACATATGTTGAGAAAACTTTGTGTCAAAATATGACTAATATTTACTAAGTGCTAATTCTATGCAAATCCTTTGCATGCCTTTGAATCAAAACATGCCAGGCGGCTAAAATGCTAACCAACAGGGGCCTCCCCGGTGGCGCAGCGGTTGGCAACGCGAGTTCGACGCCCAGCGGGGGAGAATCCCACATGGCGCGGCAGACCTCTGTCCTGCCTTGCCCGCTGCTCCCCTCAGCAGTGTATTTCTGATCTGCCTGTTCTGCTACCCGCTCTGCCTCTGGTGAACCCTCTCGCCGCCCCACACCTCTGGCCTGTACCCCAGCTTGTATGTATAAATAAAAAATAAATCTTTAAAAAAATAAAATAAAATAAAATAAAATGCTAACCAACAGCTAAAATGCACTTCAAAAAATGAACAATGATGTAAAATAGATATTAATAAATAAATTATTTTAAATATAAAGATATTAAATATTAAAGAAAAGCTAGTAAAGAAACTAGTAAAGAAAAGATAGTAAAACCTGATACTGCTTGAGCACTTAAAAAAATAATAATAAAATGCACTTCAGTATTTGCTCCATCCATTCTTTCCTGGTAATAAGCCTTCATATTTAGCCGGGCACATCAAAACTATATTTCCCAACCTTCCTTGAGGAGGGGTAGCCATGTGACTAAGTTCTAGACCAAAGTGAGGAAAGGGAGATGTCATATTAAACTTCTAGGGGATGTTTTTATTAAAGGGAAAGAGGCACAACAACCAACCTCCACTCCCTCTTTCTACTGACTGGAATACAGTCAAGACAGCTAGAGCTCCAGCAGCCACCTTGGATCATGAGGTAAAGCCCAGTGTGGAGGATAGCAGAGCAACAAGATGGGAGTCTGGGTCTCCAATGCCTATGAAGACGCCCTGGGCTTCCTACATCTATAATAGAGAAGTGAATTTTTTTTTTTTTTTTTTTTTTTTTTATTTATACATACAAGCTGGGGTACAGGCCAGAGGCGTGGGGCAGCGAGAGGGTTCACCAGAGACAGAGCGGGTAGCAGAACAGGCAGATCAGAAATACACTGCTGAGGGGAGCAGCGGGCAAGGCAGGAGAGGTCTGCCGCGCCATGTGGGATTCTCCCCGGCCGGGCATCGA
>PVIJ01005474.1:0-103648 GCA_004024925.1 Scalopus aquaticus
GAATGGAGGTGAGGAAAGGAGAAGGGGGTCCAAAAGGACGCTACACCCAATGAATTTATGATCTGATCAGAAAAATCTGATTTTCCCACATGAAAACAATGCTTCAACTAGAAAGCATTGTACAGACGGGCAA
The DNA here is from genome assembly GCA_004024925.1 of Scalopus aquaticus. Lineage (NCBI taxonomy): Eukaryota > Metazoa > Chordata > Mammalia > Eulipotyphla > Talpidae > Scalopus > Scalopus aquaticus. Next base: position 134 of record PVIJ01005474.1, read on the forward strand.
ACCCAAACACAAGAATACAGGATATCCTAAATAGAAATTTAAAGAAATATAAAACTGAATGTACATACTAAACCAAAATTTGGTAATTATATATGTGTGTATACATATGTTTGTATGTGTATGTATAGAAGGCACATACATATTTATATGATAATAATTATAAAATTACATACACAAATGCTAATACTGCCTATATCTACATACGGATTTGGGGATTTTTTTAAACATAATTTTGTATTTCACCCTTTCTACAATAACCAAAATATATTAAAAAACTACACACATACATTGTTGCACATATGTGTATATGTGTGTCATTGCCTATAACATATATATATATGTATATATATATATATATATATATATATATATATATATATATATATAAAACATGTAAGCATCAAACACATGTGGCAAAGACCAATACTGTGAGAAGGAGCGGGAACTGTCCGAGCAGGATGAGACTGGGAGGGGCAGAGGCCATGGGCGATGGATATAGCCTCATAGAAAGAACTGAGACTCACAGGAGGGGAGTCGGCACCTCTGTAAGGCTGCTTTCAGGAACAGAGGGCCCATGGGAGAGTTCTGACCAAAAAAAAAAAAAATAGATTGCACAAAGGTGAGTTGTTGGCCAGCTTCGTCTCCAGAATGCAACTATTATCAAAATGATTCTTTATGTAGTGGGAGCAAATTATATGATTTTGACTAGCCTACAAGTCACAAGCCTTCTAAGGAAGATCCAGCTGGTATGAATCCTGATCTTCTCTTATTTTTGATAAATAATAGAAAGAGCTAGAAATTGGAATGAGTAGAGTCCAGCTAAAGTTTTTGGTATGTAGGAGGAAAATGAGAATTAACAGCTGGAGAGTAGGATTTGATTCAAGAGAAAGTAGATGAGAAAGGAGGATTGAGTGGAAGCTAGGCTGGATTTCAAGGGAGTATTTTTGACAGGAAGTTGAGAAAACAAAAAGCGTTGTTTTCTTTTTTGAGAGACCAGTTGCTGTCCCTGTGGAAGTCATTGACTGTGGCAGAAGTGAGAAAAAAATGTTTTTCTGTACATTAGGAAAGATCTCCCTCAATGGTGTCTTCTAAGATGGAGGTCGGCAAACTTTTCTTATAAAGGGTCAGATAGTAAACAATTTTAGCTTCTAGGTATTTTTAGTTTTTAGGTATATTTAGGCAAAAAAATATTTACAGTGTCTGTCATAACTTCTCAACTCTGCCACTGTGCTTGAAAGCAGTCAGAGACAATACATGGTTGTGTCTCAGTAAAACTTTATTTAAAAAAAAGAATGTCTCTTAAAAAAAATGAGATTTGGCCTGTGAATCAAAGTTCTATGAGATTAGTAAAATTTAAATACCTTTCTATTATTTTTCTCCTGACAGACTCCTCTCTCTCTGAATCTACACTTTGTACAGACAGAGCCATGTGGTAGGTTAGTTATACTCAGGACATCGCAATAAGCACTGGTCACTTCAGAAGGAGTTAGAGCTACAGAAGAAAATGTGACCATTAGAACACCATGAGATTCTGTTTATTTTTATATGTGACTTCTTAGAGTGATCAGAAGGGAAAACTTTACAATGAGAGAGGACTTGTCTTCGGAGCCTGTCTTACTGTTTGACCTACTGTAGGGTAAATGGAAGTTATCAAGTTTTTTCCACCCTCACCCATCAATGATCGACCCCTGTGGTCTTCTACACATGCCTGATGGCGGACACTTGCAGTCAGGTGGGGGCATGTGTAATGGGTGTACCTGAGCTGAGAGACTGAGCATATAAGGGCGAGGTAGCAGACGACAGGCGGCAGAAGAGCACAGTAGAGACCAGCAAAGAGAGCACAAGAGAACACCAGAGAACCCAGAAAGAGTAAAGAGTTGCTGGGGGCTGGGAGGTCTGCCAGCCTCCTGGTCCCCTGGCCCCCTTGCCTGCCCTGCACCTGGTTATCTCACTACAAATGCTGAAGAAGGATCATTAAAAACCTGAAACAGCCACTGAGGGCTCCAGGACGCCTCCCTTAACCCGTCTGCCCGGGTCATAGAAAACTGGCTCTGTGCTTTATTGGCACTGCACTACCATTACACAATACCATACCCTGAATAGCTTATAAACAACAACAATTTATCACTCACAGTTATGGAGGCTGGAAGTCCAAGATCAAGGCCCCAAGATTAGCTATCTGGTGAAGACCACTTCCTAGTTCAAAAATGGCCAGCTTTTCTCTGTATCCTCACATCACTGAGGGCCGAGGGAGGTCTGTGGGGTCTCGTTTATAAGGACACTAATCTCATTCATGAAGGCTCTATCTCATGACCTAATTATCTTCCAAAGGTCCATCACCAAATGCCTCAATTAGCTATTAGATTCTAATATATGAATGGGGAAGGGGTGGACACATTCAGTCTACAGCAGTGACAAAAAGGAAGAGAGCAATGGGTACCTGGAGATCTTTAGTCCAACTTGCATGAAGTGGAACCTCAAGATGTACAGTAGTAAGACAAGAGGTGGAAGGCAAGGCAATAGGATACAAATTCTGTCCTTGAAGAGATATCCTCATAGGAAGCAGAAGATATCATTGTGGAAGAAGAGGTAAAAGTCTTCTACTGTTGGTGTGGAGTCTAAAGAAAATCAGTTATACTACCCCTTGATCAGAAAAGATCCTAATTGCCTGGCCTGCCCCTTTTTCCATCAACATATATTTCTAGAGCCACTGAACACACAGAGACAGGAAAGAAAAATCAAGGACTGATCTGCAGTTTTAAGGCAAGACAGGCCTCACCTTCTAGCCAGTTCAGGTGAGATGCATAGATTGTTCTCACCCACTTTCTCAGTGGGACTCAACAGCTATGGTGGCAAGAAGCCATTATTTCCTCCAAGACTAAATTGTTAATCAGCTTAACAGATGTTATATATGCTGCTAAGGATCCAGATATTTAGAAATGGCCAGTTTTCACTTGTTCAGTTGATTATTGCCATTCTTTAGCAAAAACCCAAGATGGAATTATTTCTACACAAGTCAAATCAAGTGTACTATTTTCCAACAGGCTTTCTTAAAAAAATGTAATTCCATATTTAAATAAGAGTATGTTCCTTGCAAACCATTCCAAGGTAGACATAGGTCTGTGGTATTTTTTTTTTCATTATGTTCCAACCCAATGCCAGGCACATGGAAAGATCTTTGCAATAAGTAATTTTGGCCAAAAAACATGTGGGCTTTTTCTTGGTCTGTATCTTCTTACAAGGATGCTTTTACTAAACAGTGTGGTCCCATTTTGTACTCTCAGTGTAGACACTATGGCTGCAGAAAACTCCACTGAAGAATTCTAGATGCTCCTGAAACCAAAGAACAAATTGTAGGAGCCCTTTTGCCTGTGTCAACCTAATACGTGTTTCATTTAGATGTTGCAGCATTTAATGAGATTAGAGACGAGCAGAACAAAGAACAACTCTGCACTGAGCTGACCTGGTGGGCTATAGCTAAGAGCCCAACTTCACCCCCTCCTCTCTGCACAGGCAGAAGATGTCCAGGCAGGGTTTTGCTGATCTCTGTAAAGCTGCCATAAACTTTATATTTTATTGTCTTCTTTCAATAGCCAGTTGCACAAATACTTATTATTATGGCAAACTTGTGTTGTCTTGCTTTTTACATCTTATCAGCAAGGTGATGATGGCAATCTGTAGAAGAAAGAAGTTAAGTAGCTGTAATTTCTAAGAGGTTCAGCACTTTAGATTTTAAGGTATGTAGCCTTGTCTCCTGAAAGTATTGGTCTTCACACACATTTTTTTCTTATCCTCAGCCTCTGCTTCACAGTGAATACAAACCTCTCAGAGAACAAATGATTTTTAGATCACCCAGGACATTGATGGTGGGTAGAAGTGAAGTTCATATCCATTGTTGCACCCTAAGACTCAAGGGCTATTGAACCACTCTTATGCCATGAGTATCTCATGTCTCCAGCATATAGAATGACCCTCACTAGCACATCTCTAAGTGTTGAGAGTTTTATACCTCTATACTTCTTGAAGGAAGAAGCACATCATCTCATCCCTGTCCTTGTATCTTGGGTGTCAAGATATGTTCACCATAAGCCACATTCATTCAGGTATTTTTATGTTTCTCCCACCCTCCAGTCTCTCTTCCTCCCCTAAGAATTCCCCCTTACATTTGGTTTAATTATCATTTGCCATTTCCTTCAATCTTCTGCCAACCCCTGACACTGAGCCTCCTACTCTCTTTGATGATTCCATCTTCCACATGAGTAGTTTATCTGATTAGCCTTCATTCTTCCTGGAATGAAGTCTGGAGGGATTTTTTTTTTCTCCAGTGCCTGTTATCTTGCTGGTAAGGTAACCTCAGTTTCCCCTTTAAGGTCAACAATAACTAGTGAATCTTCTCTGGCTTTTGAATTGGGATTCTGGGGCTGTTCAGCTTTGGAATTTGAGATTAATGTTGAGTATAATATGGGCTGCTCCTCATCTGCTGCAACTCACAAGGCAAATTGCTCTGATTTCACCTGCCTCTCACCTTTCCACTCTGGCAAAGCTCATCTCATAGCAGTCCATAGAAACCGACTCCCTTCATCTCGCTCCATCTTAAACATCCATAACAGCCCTCTATCACTTAAAAATTTTATTTGTAGAAACAGTAAACCATAATCTAGAAGGAACCAATTAGTCCATTCTGTTCATTTTATATTTGAAGGAATTGGATACCAGATGGCATAGAGACTTGACCAAGACCACACGGCTAAGACTAGTTAGTGACATCAAGACTAAAACATTGTCTCCTACTCCTATTTCTGCATGCTCTTTTCACCATATTATCCCCTCCCTCAGTCTTACCAGGTTTCCAATAAAACTCACAGCTGAAATACTAATATACCAGTTATATCTCTTGTAGGATCTTCAAATAAATTGGATGATCAAATTCTCTGATTCAGTCAATAGCAGAATAAACATGACTTCTAGATCTTTCCTGACATCTCAACAGTTCTCAGCTTTTTCCTCTTTGACCTACTCACCTACCTTTGTAGGCAGTAAATTATGTTGTTTCTAACCAGTTTTCCCAAAGTGTATTCTCATGAGATGCTTGAGTCAAGAAGGTTCCTATGTCAAATGTTTTTGCAAGGCGCTCATAGCACGTCTGATCTCTGCCTTGGGAATTCACAGCATGTCAAAGATTCTGAGTCAAAGGCTGAGAGAGAGTCCCCAAATCAAGATTTTTTTGTCACATCATTGAATTGAATATCAAGTCTATTTAACTATGAAATTTTTCCCCCTAACAATACCTCTTGAAATCATGGTGTACACATTTTAGGGAAAAGCAGCTCAAGACTATATTTCTCTGTTTCTGTCTAGATCCCCTAATTTCTCCCATTTGTGGCATCTTTACTCTACCCTTCAAAAGTATTCCATCCTGTGGATTATCTTTTTAAGTCCCCTTGTGTTGAAGTATTAATAAGGGCTCTCAATGCCCAGGTAAAACACTGAACTGAAACTCTAAAAAGAGTTGAATCCCAGTTTCACGGGCTGCACAACCTTGAACAAGTAGGTTTTCTGTCTGTGAACACTGATTTCTTCAAAACTATACCCTCAATATTATAATTTCTCTCTGCCTATATCAGCAATGCTTTGAGGATCCACAGAAATAATAGACAGGAAAATGTCATTCACGCTAATAAAAGGTGTATACATGTTAAAAGTTCTAATGATAATAATGACAAAGTTGCTAAGCCTCTTTCCATAGTAACACGTTTATATTCAAGTCATCAATTCCCAAAGAGGATCAAAAACTGGTCACATTGGGTTTAATCTGTGAATTGAGGATGGGGAAATATGATTGAACAATTAAAACCAGAAATTAGCCAGTTGATAATGTAACTCTTAAGAAGAGAAAGGTTAGGGGATCTGAAATCCTTCTCTGAGGAGGAAGAGCTCTTGCATCATCCCAGTAAGAGTTCACCCTGTCTCAGGGGTGAGACCTAGCCAGGAGTGAGGTGCCTGTTGGACCCAAACATGAAGTTGTTGCTGAAATGGGAGACTGGACTAACAATAGAGATCTCTCCTCAATGACCTGAGGAAAGTCAGGAACCCGAGCACATGCAATCAATAGTCTTCTATGAGACGTCCCAGAAATTTATCCTTTCACCCAAGAAGGAAGAGACAAACAGGACTGGATGTTAGCAACTCCAACAATTCAAAGCTGAACCAGAGAAACACGAGTTTTGCATATATGAGTTTATATCAGTGTGTGTCCTTTTTGCCGGCCAGGCTCTGGCCAGAAAAACATCTGTTACACATTTTAACAGGGGTCTTCTGAACATATGATTCTGTAAACCAAAGGAGTGATGTAAATGGTGGGGAAATTTAGAGATCAGAGTGGGCCAAAAACGAAATGTGACACTGGCCCTTTAAGATTTCATCCTTCTGACCACTCTGGGCTTCTAATCCTGCCAAGTGGGCTGGAAGCCAAAATATTTCTAAACTTTGCATTTATTTCAGGGTGTTAATCTCATAGGCGACCAACTCCTATTTAATAAACTCAAACTCCCCAGGCCCTCCCCTTCAGGGATTCCTGTGTCTGCTCTTCTGAAGGCTGCAGCCTACATGTGCCTGCCCCTGTCTTTTCTGGCCCAGGGAGGGTGTTGACACAGGGGTGTCAGGGTATCCCATAGCTGTCATCAGCCCATGCCACAGATGGTACTTCAATTATGCATCCCCTTCCCAAGACACTTGCCTGGGCCCCATGAGTTGTCTACCTGCTTCTGGGGCTCACATGGGCTCCAGCGGCCAGGAAGAGAGGCAGAGAACTGCCCGCGAGATGAGCTCGGGAGCCTTCAGCACCAGGACTGATCACAGAGGCCTGGGCTTCCCATGCCCCTTCTTCAGCCCTATTTTTAATCACTAACCACAGAAGGTAATGAGAAAGTACTTGAATTACAAAGATTCCCATTTATTACTCTGACTGCCCCTCCACAAAGCCTCTCTTTTCCCCTTTGGCAAGAACAGATCACTATTGACACTTTTAGAAGGCCCTGGACCCCTCTCAATTATTGGCCTAATCTCTGCCTGCTCTGAAAGCAGAATTCTTTTCTAACTAGAATTTTTAGAAAGTTAAGAGGCTACTCTTTGCTTTATTCATTGGAATGACTTCGTAAGCTAATGTATTCTCCTGTCAGTATATTTCACGAGCTCAGCAACATCTGCAGGATGTGGAAAGAACAGAAACAAACCAGATGTTTCAAAAAGGTAGCTCCACTAAGCCTTCTTAACATAATTATTGCAATATCGCATCCACGTTTATTGTACCTTTCCTGTATTTATATGCTGCTAACTTTTCCTGTAGAAATCCAAACCAGTGAATCTGAGTTCCTTCTAAACAGATTTGCAATCTTAAAAAAAAAAAAAAATTGACATATATCCTCCATTAAATCCAAATTTCCTTTATCAAATTTTAGAGGGGAAAAATAGATTAAGGAAATGTAGATATTTATCTCAGCCTTCAACATTTACACTCATTTAGTTAATTAGCACTTAATTACACTGTCAAAGGGGAAATTTTTACCACGGCACACCCATGCCCACCCCTCAGGCCCTCACTCCTTCAGAGAGGCAGACCTTTGCTGGAAGCCAACCCTTTCCTCCACAAAACATTTGTAATGATTACTTGACAAGGAGCGCAGATACAAAACTGCGCAAAGGAGAGCCATCACTCACTAGAGCCCCGCTGGAGCTCACAAGCTGGAGCAACAGTGCCCCCCAAAGCAAGCAGCCAGAAACATTCTATATAAGCCGACTCTCAGCAGCCCAAACTTCTATTTCTGCTTTATAAGCCGAGGAGCTATTTTAAGAGTTGCTGGCCGAAAAGCAGGCTCTATTACAACCAGACCAGCATTCCAACCAAGCTGGGGAGCCTCTGCTGGAAACAGAGAATGTTTCCACCTATTTTAACTCAGAAGCCAGGAATTCTCGAAGGAGGAGGTGGGGGAAGGGAGCAGGAGAGACGCAGTAGAAAATTGGAAAACTTCAGAAGTTTGCCAAACTCCAGGGAACAAAGTATAACTAGATTAATGCATAAATCTTATTAACCAAAATGCAGCTGAATAGAGTCGTTTGTCATCAAAGTTTCCCCATCTTTTAACAAATGGCAATTTTTTGTGGTCTCACAGGTTCCCTGCTAAGAGGAAGACCTCATTAAAGCTGTTGAAAAATAATAGTATTCCAATTACTTTAATTATAATATGATGAATTATCAAAACAATTTTAAAAAATAATATGCTATTAGCCCCCTTTTTTTAAGCCAAAGATTGTGTTTTCCAAAACAGGAAATGAAGCATAACACCCTTCATTTCATCATGAGGGCAAAATCCTAGACACCCTGATGCAGCAGAGTAGGGAGCATGTATTGAAGCCCAAGCCCCCTCTCCTGCAGTTCCTCCCATGGTGCACCGACAGTCAGCCTTTTGGCTCCAAGAATGGAAACTACATTAAGCTGGAGCCTGACCCAAATTTTCTCTTTCAAGTTCTAAGCCCTGTTTTCTATTTTCCCTTCTATCTTGGAATAAGGTCACCCTCTAAAAAAAAAAAAAAATGAAATATCACATTCCTGAAAGACAATGACTTGGTGCTGTCCTATCAGCATGTTTGGCCTTTGTACCACTCTTGGAGGTATTTCAAGGGGAAAAAAATAATGTGGTGTTGGCAATAGGGATTGAAAGTCAGGAAGCCTGAAAACCAAACTTTAAAAACAAAACCATATAATCAACAGCATAGCCATATGTACCTATAAGAAATAACCACCTTGCACCCACCCCACAAAAAAAAAAAAATCACATAAGACTCCCACCGTAGTGGCTAGAATTAAAGGGAATGATAATGCAAAGTGTTTGTAAGAACACAAAGAAATTAGAAACCTCATGCATTTCTAGTGGCCGTGTAAATTGAAACAACTATTTTGGAAAACTATCTAATGGTATCTTATACACACACACACACACACACACACACACACACACACCCTGCAATTTCACTCCTGGGTATATATCTGACCAAAATGAACATGTATGTCCACCAAAAAGCATGCATGAGGATGTTCACAGATGTTTTATTCATAATCCCCCAAGTTGGGAACAACTCAAAGGTGACCAATAGTAAAATATTCACTCTATAAAATATTCTGTAGCAATATTGCCCAGACACAAGAGTGTATACTGTATGATTTCATCTATATTTTCTTGAAAAATAGACAAAACTAATCTGTTGCAATGGAAGTATTCATACCAGTGGTGGAGTTAGTGACCAAGCAGGGCATAAAAGAATGTTCTAGGTTGTGCTAGGATTGTTTTATATCTTAAAATGAGTCCATATATACATGGATGTATATATATCTCCATGTAACTATACACACATATATGTAAAATTCATGCATGCAGCTGGACAGTTAAAATTATACATAGCAAAAGGAATACGAAGAAAAAAGCTGAAAGAGGATTTTCCCCTGAAAATCAAGAATCATCTACTTCAAACATATCCCATGTAATGTCATTTCCCTATGGGTCATTCTTAGAGAGTCCAGGGCTTCCTGGACTCTCTAAGAATGACCCATAAACTTTTCACTTGGCTTACAAAGGTCTTGCATGTTCAGGGCCCAGCCTGCCTCAGCTTCTCTTACCACCTCTGCCCTGCTTTCTCTAGCTGTCTTACCTCCAGCCATACTGTTATTTTTTGCCTTTAACACACCAGTTCATTCTGACCTAGGTCCTTGGCACTTGCTCTCCATTCTGCCTGAAACACTCTTCTCCCAGGCCCTCCATGAGTACTCAAAATGCATCACTCAGATCCCAGTTCAAATGCTGTCTCCTTAAAGAGGACTCTGCTGACCATCCCAGCTAGAGTAGCATACTTCTCTCACCACCATCTCTCGTGCCTACTACCCTATTAATCCTCCTCAGTTCTATATAGAGCACTTACTATCCTCTAAAATCATTGTATTTACTTACTTATTTGTTTACTTTCTGCATCTTTCACTAAAATGTATGCCTCTTGAGAGAGGGACAAGTGATTCTCTGAAGGTCACTATTGTATCTCCAGTCCCTAGGATGGAACCTAGCATCTAGCAGACACTCAATGAATATTTACTTAATGATGAATAAATAATGACTTGATAAACTAAGTAAATCACTGACTTCAAAAGTTAATGAACATAGTAAAATTAATGAGATAGTATGACACAGTGAAAGAGCATTGCAGCAGGAGCCCTAAGACTGAGAAGTTTGGAACAGCTTTAACATCTCTGATATTGATTTATTTACATCTAGTTAGGAGACTGGACAGCTGCACATGAGAAGATAATACACAATCCAAAGTAGCAAAGGGTTCCAAGGAGAGACATCAAAAAAGGATGTCTTTAGGTCAGACTGGCATGGTCAGAGAAAGTGCAAAGGTGAGGCTTTTACTGAGCCTAGAAGGTTAGGGGGAAGAAAGCGGGTGGGTAGGAAAGAATAGAAGGTCCTGAGTAGTAGAACTGGGCCAGCAAATATGCAAAGGTGAAAAAAATCTATGGCGGGCCTCCCTGGTGGTGCAGTGGTTAAGCGCTGCACTGTGGAGCTGTCGGCAGCGGCGACGCGAGTTCGATGCCCGGCCGGGGAAATTCCCACATGGCGTGGCCGACCTCTCCTGCCTCGCCCGCTGCTCCCCTCAGCGGTGTATTTCTGATCTGCCTGTTCTGCTCCCCACTCTGTCTCTGGTGAACCCTCTCGCCGCCCCAAGCCTCTGGCCTGTACCCCAGCTTGTATGTATAAATAAAAAAATAAAAATCTTAAAAAAAAAATCCATGGCATGACCAAAGGTCAAGAACAGATGAATATCACTCAAGCAAGGATGGGTAAAGAAGATTGAGTCCCCACCAGTGGTCAAACAGTGACTGCTTCCTTGTGTTTTTAACACACCCAAATTTGAGAAGGGGAATTCACAATTATCAATGAGCCAACTTTCTTTCAAAGAGAAGCAGCTTGTGTTATATAATAGATTAGATGAACACTGACATCCCTTGAAACTCTGGACTGAAAGGTGATACGAATCAAATGTCAGAAATGTGTATCACTGTCTCTGGCAAGATGGAAATCTAAAACCATGCTTCCCTTGTGGGGAAGTGAGAAGTTTGTACATAAAACAATCAACCTGTGTAGACATATTCTTTTAATCGTATGCTTTAATATTTTGGTTGTATAGAGCTAATATTATTGCTTAATTTTGAAGGTTAAAAAGCTACCTTGTTAACTCCTTCTGCCACCATCAAGTCAGTCACAAAGTTAAAAAATATATAATTACTTTAAAAGTCATAAATATTTCCAAATAAATGACTGACAACTCTTTAGAGTAGGAATCATTCGATTATATCACACGTTTTCCAGGAATTGTGTGTGTGTTTGTGTGTGTGTGTTCGTGTACACAGGAGCATGATAGATAACACACATGTCCATTGATTTATAGGTAAAAAAGTATTTAGAACATAGACAAGCTAAAATACTGAAATTGTGATGCAAGCAGGGACTAAGAAGAAGTTCACTGATGCCAACTACCACTCATTTGAGCATAGCTTGAAGTTTGACCTGGTAAAAAGAAACAGGACTTGATTCAATTGTTATTTTTTAAAAAATGATCTATTTCTTCTAACTACACAGCTGGTAGCACATGGAAAAAGGAGAGCGTTTCACTGAGAAAGGCTCAGTTGGAAGTAATTTGCTCTTGAGCTCATAAATTGTTGAATTTTAGAACTCCAGTCCTGAAGTTGGGGACTAAAATTAGCAAAGGCCACCTTTGGGTTATAAAATCAAACCAAAGAATTCCTGTGGGTCATTTTGTTGTAGATTCTCTTCCGGTTGCTTAAGATTGGCAAAATTGAGGCTGCTTTCCATAGAACTAATCTTACAAGTTATCCAAGTGGGTTAACCTTTGATGTCTTTCGGGACAGATCTCAGAAAACTCTCCAAGGGTAGAGCTACTACCAATAATAACAATGTATATTCTAATAATGCTCAAGAGTTCTAACTAACATGGATCACAGAGTGACACCATATCAGGGGGAAAAAAACAGTAGCACATTTTTAGTTGAAGAAGATAAAGAAGAAGGGGGTTGGCAGGAGAGAGATACTTTTTATTTATGTCAAGTAGTAGAAAAATCTCAAATTTTTATTTCACCATTTATCTCAGGCTGTAACTATATGCTTGGCAATAAAGCATAGCTATCCCTAACTTTTGCTTAAAATGATTGCTATGGTGCAAGCAATATATGACATAAATTCTCCAATCTTAATCAATAGTTCCACAATGATGATAAATTGGTCTATCTGAAGGTTGTCATTTAAAGGTTTTACACCACCATTCAATCATTCTAAGCTGTCCAACTCACCACCTACAGCTACCTATTCAAAGCCAGTTCTCTCCATGGTTTATTTACTCATAAGCCAACCTAGTTTACTTACAGTTTGTTCCCTGAACACACTATGTGCATCTCTATCACCAGGTCTTTGCTCACAGTACTCACCCTCCACACAATGCTCTCTCCTTCCTGTCAAAGCACATTCCTCTGGAACTACAGTACATGGCTCATCCTCTCCCTATTTCTCTGAATTTCTGTAACACCTGTTGATACCACTTAGTTCCAAAACATAGCCCTTTTGTTTTCAGCTATCTTTGTCATTGATGACAAAGACTGTGATTTTATGCTTTTTTTCTGCTTTCATGACTGAGGAGCTATGCCATTGGTAATGGATGTTTTGACTTATTAATGATAGCATCAAAAGCAAAGAAAGTTTTGTGCTCAGACAGACCTAGGTCAAATCTCACCTCCGCCAGTTACTAGATTCTTCTTGTCACTGGTCTTTACATACAATCTGTCATTAAGATATTGGTTCTACTTCTAAATATATGCTTTATCCAGTTAAGTCTCTTCTTGCTGCACTATTTATACCACTATCATCTCTCACCTCAACCACCGAAATAGCCTGCTGACTAGCCTCCTTGTTTCTACCTTGCTCCTTACCTTCCATTTTACATGCAACACACATACAAAAGAATTATCTTTTTGTTTAAGGTAAATCAGACCATCTCATGCCTTTCTGAAAATGCTCAAAGTTTTCTCACTGTACTTCAAATGAAGCCCAAAACCTTCACCAAGACTCCAGGTATGAGTTGACCTCTGTCCCTCTATAACTGCACTTCAGCCATACTGGTTCTTGGACAGTTTCGAGAAATAGCGAAGTTCAGAAGTTATCTCAGCCTGGCATCCCTTCCCTTGACTCTCACTTAGGCTGGTTTCTTATATGTCAGGCTTCATCTCAAATGTCCCCTTGTCACAGACAACTTTCTTGGTCATCGTATAGAAGTTATTCCTAACCACTTTGTTATTCTGTATTATAGCATCCTGTTTGTCTATGGCAGTATAACAGTCTACACTTATTTTATTTGTGTACTTGTATGTTAACTGCCAACACAGAGGAATACAATCCATATCATCAACGGTCGTATCTGTTCTGTCCTTCACTATATCTCTAACCACTGGGACAGTGCCTAATACATAATAGATGCTGAATAAATAGTATTTGCAACCCTCAATAAACAGTATATATTAATTTCTGAATGGATACACAATGCACATACTTCCAATTCTCCCTTCCTGGCCTTCGTGCTATTTTATCACATGTTTTACCACTACATATGTTATATACCACACACCATATTATTATTATTTTAAACAACCAATTACCTGTTTTAGCTGATAAGAAAATACATATAGTTTTCCTTGTGGTTAATGTTCCTGATGTTCTGCATTATATTGTTTAGCTCTATAGCTTTATCAAATATAGTTTCTCTGACTTCAGGATTTTAACATTTTTTATAGCGTGTTTGCCTGAAAGTAATTTTTAATTTTCATGTCTGAAAAAATATCTTTATTTTGCCTTCGTTTTGAAATATATTTTTCTAGATATAGAATCCTATGTTTTATTATCTAGAATATTAAAAACTTTGCTCCATTGTCTTTAGACTTGCATTGATTCTTTTTTTTTAAAGATTTATTTATTTATGCATACAAGCTGGGCTGTAGGCCAGAGGTGTGGGAGTGAGAGGATTCACCAGAGACAGAGTAGGGAGCAGAACAGGCAGACTGACCAAAATACACTGCTGAGGGGAGCATCAGGCCAGAGAGGAGAGGTCTGCTGCGCCATGTGGGATGCTCCCTGGCCAGGGATCGAACTTATGCTGCAGTGGCTCTGGCTTCATAGTGCTGCGACTTAACACGTTGCACCACCAGGGAGGCCCCTAGACTTGCGTTGCTTCTAATGAGAAATAAACTATCATCCTACCCTCTGTGTATATCTTTTTCCTATTGCCTCTTTTAAGATTTTCTCTTATCAGCAGTTTTGATAAATTTGATTACAAAGTGTTTGGTGTGGTTTTATTTATGTTTCTTGTGATTGGGATTACTTGAGCTTCTGGGTGTACCTCTGTGGATGTACAGTTTCCATCAAATTTGGAAATATTTTAATCACTATTTCTTAAAATACTTGTATGCCCCATTCACTTCCCTTTGGAGAATGTCAATAATATATATAGTAGACTGACTAAAATTGTTCCACAGTTCATTTATGCTCTTTCATTTTTTCTTTAGTTTTATTTCTCTTTGTTTCCTCTGGAATCATTTCTACTGTTATGCCTTCAAGATCACTAATATTTTCTTCTGCACTGCCTAATATGCTGCTAAACACAGTAAATGTGATTCCTGCTCAGACATTTTTGTTTTCATCTTTAAAAATCCTCATTCAGGTCTTTTTATACATCTTCTATATCTACTAACTTGTCCAGTCTTCCTGCTAGCTTCTAAGTAGCTTCATAATTGTTTTTAATGTCATTGTCCGCTATTTCTAACATTATTGGCAGATTTGATTAATTGATTTTCCACTCAAGACAGGCCATTTATTCCTGTTTTTTTTCCTTATTACATGCCTGAAAATTTTCAATCATATGCCAAACATTGTGAACTGATTTTGTTGTATGATGGATATTTTTTAATCCTTATAAATATTGAACTTTGTTCTGAGATATTATGTTATTTGGAAAGCTTGGTCTATACCTGACTTTGTTAGGTAGCCTTAAATGCAGACTTATTTATTTTCTATCACTAAAGAAAAAACCTTCTAAAAATTCTGCCCAATGAATTGTGAATTTTTCCAATCTGATAGAAACAGGCACTATTTCTTGCCTGTTTAAATGTCAAGTTCAGTTCCCTATAGCCCTTCTGAGTGATTCTTCCTCCCCCTCCTGAGTAACTGCTTCACACACGTGCTGATCAGCATTCAAATGAATATTAAAAGTGAGCCCACTACCCACCTCCAGAGTCTCTTCCTATTCAGCATTTCCCTCTCTGGCACTCTGCCTGTGACCTCTACCTGCCTTAGTCTCCCAAGATGTTAAGTTTCATCTCTTCATCTAGGAAGTCTCTCTCTTCCTGTTTCACAGCCTGTAAGCTTTCTCAAGGCTGTAAGCTAAGGCAATTTTAGGTTTCAACCCATTTGTCCTCATTTCTTAGGGATTTCTTATGTCTGATGTCCAATATCTTGAAAACTGTTGTTTCATATATATTTTAGGGGTTGTATTTGTTTCAGGGAGATGGAATATCTGATCCATGTTACTCCATCTTGGCTGGAAGCAGAAGTCCCATGGTACATATAAACATTACCTAATCCTCTTCCTCATAAAGTTTCTATCTGGGGAACAATTCTAATGGATAATAAAATGGTAACAAGGAGGAAAACATGTTTAAAAATCAGAGAAAGAAGAATTTACACAGAAATCCCATACTCTAGTATGCTGCACTGTATATTGGGGAAAGAAGAAGCAAATCACCTTTACTGATTATTACATTATTTGGGCTATATGGAGTAGACCATAAAACATAAAATTCTTCTCTATTTTAGTAAGGGGAAAGAAACCAAAATAGAGTTCATTGAGTTGAAAATCAAATTACTCTTCCATCCCCCACCAACACAAGCACACACACGTATACATACAGCACACACTCTTATCTCATTAAGTGATGTGACCCTACTCACAAAGGAGGGTCATCAGCAAACACAATGTTTTGTGAACATATCATAGGATGTTCTCATTATACCACAAAGATAGAGTAGGGACCAAGCAATCACAGGGCAACACGGAAAATTGTTTTATAAGCCGACTTTTACAAATTGATTTCAAAACTGGGGAGCAATTACCATTAAACAAAATAATTTGCTGCCCCGAAGAGGGTAGGGCAAGGCAGTAGGTCCAAAGATAACCTAAGCCATCATTAGAGAAATCCAGTTATTTAGTCAATTTTACTTATTTACAGGACTAAAGATTAATGAGTTCAGATACTCACTCAGACAGTAATTAGGTTTCAAAAACATACTATAACACAATCAATCATGGCTCTTGAACATAATGGCATTAGGGCAGAGCCCTCTTTCAGCTCCAGTTATTAGCAAGTGATTGGTGAACACTGGGCTTAAGTTAAGAGGTTACCCCAGGGCCCTGCAGTAAAATGAAAGAAGATTCTTATATAAGAAGAAAGTATATCTTTGATCTTCTGTCCTTTGCTTGGATAGTCTGAAAAATTGTACGCAGGATGTAGAGTTCTGAAACAGAATTTCAAGGATTGGCATTTTAAAATAGAGTTGGTATTTCATTTTAGACATGCCTTTGAGAATCTAGTTATTTACCTTTGTTTGGATCTAATCTTTAGTGGGTATTATTACTTTCTCTCTGATTTAAAAAAATTTTGTAAACTTTATGAATAAAGATAACTAAAGTGTTTTATGAATATACTGGGATCTCACAGTATCAAAGTAAAGGCCAGAAAATAAAAAGTCAAAGAGCTTTCATATGAGGAAGAAGTTTCTGATTGTCTGCTTTTACTTTCCTTTGTCATGAAAGCAAAGAACACTTTCCCTTGTCACGAAAGAGGGAAATTACATACAGGTACAAATCCTAAAATCTTAGAATCTAAGGTGGAGAAGAGACAAGAGATAAAGGAAAAATCAGTAATTATTTGGAATAATTTTAGATTTGCAAAAGTAACTGAACTCCTACTCACCCTTCACTCAGTTCCCCTAATGTCAACATGTTACAGTTCCCCGATACATTTGGCAAGACTCAGAAAACAATATTGGCATGTTACTATTAACTAAACTCCAGTCTTCCTTTGGATTTCACCAGTTTTTCCACTAATGTCCTTTGTCTGTTCCAGGCTCTCATGAGGTATACCATTTTGCACTTAGTCATGTCTCTTTAATCTCTTCCAATTTGAGACATCCTCTCAGCCTTTCCTGGCTTCCCATGATCTTGACAGTTTTAAGGAATACTAGTCAGGCATTTTGTAGACCATCCCCCAGTTTGTCTGATATTTTCTCATGACTAGACTTCGATTGTGGACTTTCAGAAAGAACACCACAGAGGTGAAGTTCCCTTCTCACTGCATCATGTAAGAATATAAGGGTATTTATCAATATATGATGTATTACTTAAGATGGTCCCCTCAACCCGTTGGTTATGGTGGCATCTACCATATTTATGCACTGTAAGTTACTATTTTCCCTTCCCGTATTTTATTCTTTGGAAGCAAGTTACAATGTGCAGGTCCCACTCAAAAAGGAGTAAGGGGATTAAACACTCTGTTTTGGGGAGAGGATATCTACTTGTATTATTTGGAATTCTTCTATAAGAAATATTTGCTCTTTCCCTTCCATTTATTTATTTATCCAGTCATTTCCTGCTCCTATTTTTAATAAACATTTCTTCCTATCTGCCTCTCCCTATTTATCGGATTTTACATCAAAGTACTGCAATCACAATAGCTCATGCTACATTGTAAGCTTCACCAGATCTCCCTAAAAAACACATGCTTGTCCTTCATGAAGCCTCAGTGTAGTTTATTGAATTTGTAACTTTACCATCCAGTATTTTCCCTTGATTTTGAGGGTGTAAAGTTTGTTTTTCTGTGGTTGTGTAGATTCCATGCTTTGCCTTACAGAGTCAGAGAAAGTTGTTTCTCTGATATAATTTTTTTCTATAGATTATGCAGTCTATGGAATTAATCTGTCTGTATAAATTTAAGCAATGTCTCCACAAGTTTCTAAGAAATAGTTGAAAATTAAAAATATGATGCTCAATCTAGCAGTCGTTTGGTTTCCATAACAGCAAACAAAGGGTTTGACTGACTTTGTCTAAAGTAATCATGTTTCTCTCTGTTTCTATTTAGACCTACAAATACTTTTATCACTTGAAACTCCTTGGGGAAAAAATGGAGAATTGACATGTTTTCCACTCTACATAGCTTCCTCCCTCCCTAATCTATTCCCAATGAGAAAAAATCCTTTAGACCTTTAAACTTAGCCCTGAGATAGACTACCTCAGAAAAGCATAGGGATTTGTATTTTATGTTTGGCTTATCTGAAGTCCAATCAATTGGCTTCCTGAATCAGCCAGACCTAACTCCTTATGTTCTGTGCTAGGAAATCCATGTATCACAAGTCCAGCCCTGCTTTTTCTCCAGTTTGTCCAGAGGAGAACAACATGAGCCCATGAAACCTCCTGCAGTCCAGTTCTAAGAAAGAATTTTTGTCAACAAGGTATTGATTTCAAATATAGGTAAAGGCATCCCCCTGGTGTGTTACCCGCACAAATGCCACTAACGTGAACATGTGCTGTCAGCCAGTCTTTCCTCATTCTATCCGCAATAAGAGGCGTGCAAGAGCTCAAGGAGGACAGGGAGGGGTGCAGACCCTGTAGAATGCCTGCGGAGTCCTTGGCACTCAAACAGATCTGCTGAGTATAAAGAGGACACAGATTCTTTCTTAGTCCTGCCCACTGATTGCCCTTCTCAATCTCATTCATCTTTCAAAGCCAAAAAAAATTGCTTTCCTTTTATAATTTTCCATAGCTCATGGATTTCTATTCTTCAGAATTTCTGAGCATCAAAACATACACACTTTTTATTATATATTCTATTGTATTTGCTCTTTCAAATGCATTCTTTTTCACTCCACTCCAGCTTGTAAGAAGTCTGAGGTTTTAAAAAATGTCTTCCATTTTTTTTGCCAGTCTTTTCTGTTATAATGCACACACCATGAACATTTGCTTACTGCTGTGTTGGTAGTGCTCACCAGAGAACCTTGAAGATGATATGGGCTCAGTAAATATTTGCTGCTTGGGAAAGGAAAGGAAAGTTCTCTCCAACGCCTAGTGTATCACCTGAACTTAGTAATCATATTGGCTGCCTGACTGATTCCTATTCTCAAGATGCTTAAGCTCTAGAGTAACCATAGAATCACCATGTCCACTATATTTCCAGTAATAGGTAACTGAAAATATTTTATATTTATAGAGCCACTGAAAGTCCTCCTTTCATCAAAATGCTTTTCTCATCTCATTTCCTGAGCAATTAGTGACTGATTTTTTAACATTCTACTCTGGAAGGTTATAATTAAATAGTTCGGGGGCCTACTTTTGTTCAGGCCATCAATTCTTAAGTGGATCCAAGTATGGCCATTTTGTGAGCATTCAAAGTTCCTCGTGTATTTAGATACATTTATATATTTATGCTTCTAACATGACAAAATGACTTCAAAGTATGATGGAATTACAAAGGCATTATTATATATTGCTACAGATATGTATTTTTTGTCTCAAAATTTCCCTCAGAAAGTTATTACTACAAGGGATTTGAAATTTTTCCAAATTTTTAACACTCTCTCATCCCACCCTCCTATGGAACTGGGATGTCTATAAATAAAGCAACATTTTCCAAAAACAGTTCATGTAAAATTGGATCTAGTCAAAAGATTATATTCAAATAACAGTCTCAAAGGCAATTTGTGACAAAATGTTAGAGTTTTGATTGTGTATTTTGTGCATATAAATTTGTAAATGTTACCCATAAATGCTACTTTCTATTTCCTTATTCTAGGATCACCACTGGACTTTCTCATTTCTCTTTAACTTTCCTCACCATCTCCTCTTGTCTCCCTTTTCCCCTTATCCCCCAACCTTACTTTACTCCTAGGTTCCATGAATCTGGGACTTATTACCCTTTAAGAATCTGCCTCATCTTCCATTTAAATACATGTAGATTATAGGGGAAGGATCTGCTAGCTTGCTCCCATCACCACAAGCTTATCAGAACAGCCAGCTGAAGCTGTGGAGATGAGAGCTGGGGTGAGAACATTTCAGTGGGTAATCGGGGTCAGGTCACCAGGATCACTCTCCCTTAATACCAAAATCAAGAGGACCAGTCAACAAGCATATCAGGGTCAGAGTCACAGGTCTCGAAAGCAAGTAGAAACCTAGTTGCAAACCTTTCTGAGTCTCAGTTGTGAATTAGTCCTATTTAGTACTAATTCGAATCCCTCCCTGTTCCCATATCCACAGATAATAAATTCCCATTCCAGGGATAGACACTTCCCCCTTTGCTGAAAAAAAAAAAAGATTAACTCCATTCCTGCAGACGCAATATCATATAATAAAAGCAAATTAGTTGGGTGAGGATCACAGTGCTAGATTCATCTCCACTGAGATCAGGCCGCCTTTCCAAACACAGCACTGACCCTCAAGCTGGGTCAGTCCTTCATGTGCAATTTTTCACATGCTTTCTCCTCCTCTCTGCCCTTCTTTTTAATGACAACTAAACCTGGGAACAAGGGAATAAGAAGTAAGAGGGGCCAAGGCAGAAGTTTCACCACTGAAGCATATGAGATGAACTTCAGGCCACCAAATCCAAATGCACAACCAAATCGAGGCTCTTGACTGATTTGAGCTATTGCTCAATGTTCTACACTTTAATACTTTAGGAAAAGTTTATTATGACAAGTCAATGACAGCACTTTTAGTAGGTCAATAAATCATGGACGTATCATGTCACAGAGATGACAGCTATGTAAAGCATCACAGGAAATCTGATACTATTTCAACAAAATAGCAACTAGAGCCTCTTGGCACTTACTGTAATTTTAAGTCAAGGTTTAAAAATATATTATTATTACTATTACTGAATGGGAAATTTTCTTCAGTGGGGAACTGAGAAATGAAATGATTCTCTGCAAAGTTTAGTGTGAAAGGGAATAAAGTATTTAGTGGGGAAGGGGTTCCAAATGCTGCTTCTTATATTGGTGTTCTGGGTATGTTTTATAATTTGCAAATGTCAGGGCAGGGGAGGAAAAGAGACCCAAACCAGATGAGAAATAGGATAAAAAGACTGTCAAGAGCTTTCTCTCGTGGCCTCTTTCCAAGCATATGCAAAGAGAGAAGATGTTAATTTTGTAATAACGTTGGGGGTATGGTAGAGATAAAGGGCTGACCCAATCCTGTTTTCTTACTTTCATAGTTGAAACTTGAAGCAGCTGTCAGAGCTGGGGGTGACAGATGTTACCAGTGAAGGGTGCAAAGGCAACAACTTACTCCTCCTTCCAAACTGTGAAAATTATCCTGTGCCAACATTTTTCTGTTCTTCAAGGGAAGAGGGCAGTAGAATGGCAAAACTAAGAAAGAATAAGCCCTGATATTGTGCCTTCCAGTTTACAGAATGCTCTCATGTATTTTATTTCATTTGATCCTCAAATCAAATCTCTACAGGTGGTAGACTATGCTGTAATTCTTTTCATAGAGGGCACAAGGAGGTTAAGTGACTTGCTCAAAGCTACATAGTCACCCAAGGTGGGAAAGCTGTTAGTTCACTGCTCCTCCCATTATGTATGTTTGACCTAGTTTTCATCTGCCTTAGGTTTCTCTCTTTCCCCAACCCTGATATTATTAGTAAATCACAAAATAAAACCAGAACATATATGAAAAATCATATTTGCAACCCCTTCCCCCCTTAATGTTTTATTTCTCCTCACACTAAAACTTTCAGTAAATTGTTCCATCTTTTAGCAGCCCATCTGAGATTCTGTGAACCTCACCTCACTGTTTTCCCTTAATCTGGTGACACCATAATTGAGCAGTTCTGGCTACAGAACTGTAGCCAAGGTGTCTGGGTGTCACCAGTCCCTGGGGGTTGAGATGGCCCCTCACATTCCTCCTTCCCATTTCTGGCCTTGGCCCTGACTTTTGGGTCTGGTTTCCAGCAGCTGAAGAGGATGTTGCACACCAAGGAGGGGCCTGGTGTCCAAAACAACATCTCAGCTGAGGCACTGGGGTCCTGCCTGTCTCTTGGCTCCTGGCAGACACTAATGAAGTGTTCAGGGAGAGCGCTATCATCCTAGTCACTCCAGTGTTTACCAAGTTAAGTAAGCCCTCAGAGGCCATGACTTGGGAACAGAGATGAAGAAAGCAGTATAACTGAACTAGCTTTACCACATGAAAAAAAAAAAAAAAACCCAAACATCGAAATAGAGCAAGTTGAATTGTTACTTCTCTAATTTATTCACTACTCAGGGCTACTTTTTGTGACTTCCTTTTCCCTCGAATACTGCTATAAAAATCATTCACATAATAATACAAATTTCTGTGAATACACATCAGCTCCAAGCTACTATCGTATCCCCATGCCCACTTCTGGAGGTTCTGGCAGTTAAGGTCCAGTGTTCTGTTCCTAAGAGCTCTAAAATGTGCCTCCTAAAAGCAGCGAGTGTCCTTTACTTGATTTTCTTTTGTGGGCGGGGCTTGGGGAACAACCTGAAATGAATTCAGCAGATAAGTGTCAACAGCCCTGCCAGCCAAATCTGGTCCGAACAGAAATAAACCAAAATTGGCAGAGAGGTGGGGAGCCTTGCAGTGTGATTCATCGCAGCATGATCCTCCCCAGTGATCTATAAAGAGATTGCTCCAGGTGAAGACCAAAAAACTCAAAGAGAAAAATGTGGCAGTAGAGGTTTAAAAATAAACAAATCGAATAAGAATAAATAAACAAACAAATCAAATAGGAACAAATAAATAAACAAATCGAATAAGAACAAATAAACAAATAAACAAATCAAATAAGATTTGTTTATTTTTAAACCGCTTGTGTTTGTTGGTGTCCCATCCCCTCTTACTGCCACATTTTTTTCTTTGGGTTTTTTGGTCCTCACCTAGAGCAATCTCTTTATAGATCACTGGGGAGGATCATGCTGCGATGAATCACACTGCAAGGCTCCCCACCTCTCTGCCAATTTTGGTTTATTTCTGTTCAGACCAGATTTTGCCGGCAGGGCTGTTGTCACTAATCCTCGAATAGCTAAAGTTCTCCTGACTAAAAAGAATATGAATGGAGGGATTACACTCCTTCATTTCAAACTGTACTACAAAGCCGTAATAATTAAAACAGCATGGTACTGGAGCAAAAACAGACACACAGACCAATGGAATCGAATAGAAAACCCAGAAATAAAACCACATATTTATGGACAACTAATCTTCGACAAAGGAGCAAAGAATATGCAATGGAACAAGATTAGCTTATTCAATAAATGGTGCTGGGAGAACTGGACTGCTACATGCAGAAAATGAAGCTAGACTACTACCTCATACCATGCACAAAAACCAACTCGAAATGGATAAAAGACCTGGAGATAAGACCTCAACCCATAAAGTTTTATAGAAGAAAATATAGGCAAAACTCTACATGACATACACCTCAGCAAAATCTTTAAAAGCACTTCCCTCATAGCGAAGGAAGTAAAAGAAAAGATAAACAGCTGGGACTACATCAAACTAAAAAGCTTCTGTACAGCAAAAGAGACAATAATCAAAACAAACAGACACCCTACTAATTGGGAGAAGATATTTGCACACAATACAACCGATAAAGGACTGATAACAAAAATCTACAAAGAGCTCACACAACTCAACAAAAACAAAGTCAACAATCCAGTCAAAAAGTGGGCAGAAGAGCTAAAAAGACACTTCTCCAAAGAAGAAAAGCAAATGGCCAACAGGTATATGAAAAAATGTTCAACATCACTTATAATCAGGGAAATGCAAATTAAAACCACAATGAGATACCACCTCACTCCAGTTAGAATGGCGCACATTAAAAAAACAGGTAACAACAAATGTTGGCGAGGATATGGAGAAAAAGGAACTCTCCTACACTGCTGGTGGGAATGTAAATTGATCCAACCACTGTGGAAAGCTGTATGGCATTTCCTCAAACTCCTAGAAATGGAGCTTCCATATGACCCGGCAATACCACTACTGGGAATCTACCCAAAGGACACAAAAACACTAATTCAAAAGGACACATGCACCTGCATGTTTATTGCAGCACTGTTTACAATAGCTAAGATATGGAAACAACCCAGATGCCCAAAAATAGATGACTGGATCAAGAAGATGTGGTACATATACACAATGGAATACTATTCATCATTCAAAAAAGACAAACACCTGCAATTCGCAGCAACCTGGATGGATCTAGAAGGGATCATGATCAGTGAAATAAGCCAGAAAGAAAGAAAATTATCGAATGGTTTCACTTATAACAGGTATATAGGGGAGCCAAATAAGAAGGTGACATTCAGCAGGGAAGGAGGGGAGGGGAAGGGCTCAAGAGGGGGTAGGAGGGGAGCACGGGGGACTATGATGATGGCACCAGGGGTGAAAAGGTGGTGGGTAACCTATGGGGAACACACAATAATGTAAAAGATATGAATAACAAAAATAAAATATTTATGAAAAAATAAATAAATAAACAAATATGCACAGCCAGTCTGAGTCCAGCACAGAAGCCCCTGTGGAACTGGGTGCAGGGTGTGCAGACGCCAGTCCTGCTCCACCCTTGCATGATCCAACTTTCTGGTCTGTTTTTCTTTCTGTAGATCTGTGAAATAAAAACGATAACATCTACTTCACAAGGCTGTGACTTCATGTGATGGGAGGCCAGCACATAACCTAGGAAGTGTGAAAAAATACTGAAGCTATCATACAGGGGTTTGCCTCTCCTCCTACTAGCTATGTGGCTTTGGTTAAGTCATCTAAGTTCTTGCAGGCTCAGCCTTCTCAAAGCAGGACAATAAAGCCATCTTCATGAGAGCAGGGGGCATATTAAATGAGATAATGAACATTAAAAAAAATAGTATAATGCCGAGCATATAGTAAGTGAGCAAAAAAAAAAAAAAAAAGGTTAAAGCCTCAAATGTACACACTGCTATATTTTATTTTTGGTCTGAGACCCCAAATAAAATCAAATATGAAAGAACTTGGAATGAAATAAATTATTCTATTATTTTATAATTTACTATAAAAATAAATATAGGGCATCCTTCTTAATATTTGCCCTTTGAAAGTACAAGCAACTTTTAAGTGTCACAGTCTTTGGGGGTGTCCAGTAATTTGATGTTCTTTGATGGATCCTGTGGTATAATTAATCATTGGTCCCAGTCTCCCCCAGCAGGACTAAACATCCACACCCTCCACAAGGCCTCCTGAAAGACAAAGATTTCTTTCCCATGCCTTGACTTTGGGTTGGTCAAATGATTTGCTTTGGTTTCCTGGAGTTTACTAGGACAACAGGAAATGGAACTGCAAGTACAGTCTTATGTATCACCATGAGGATAACTCCTGGACCTGCAGGTCCCAGAATGACAAGAAACATGTGAAACAGATCTGAATCCAACAATGAATTAAGCCAAGCCCAGCCAACTCTGGATTAGCCAATGCACAAGAAATAAATGCTTATTTTCATATGCCCTAGGTTGGGAATGGGTTTTTATGGAGCATTATTGTGGCAATAGCTGACTATGAAAACAAAACCAAACAGCTTACTCTTAGAGGTAAGAAGGGAAGTTGTTGGCCTCCCCAGATGCATGTGCCCTACCTGGAATGTCCGTGCTGACTGTCAGGAACAGAAGCCACTGGAGGGACAGGGTTCTCCAACACCTCTTGGCTTAGGCCAGTGACAAAATCAGGGTTATTTTCTGATGAGTCTCCCACAGTATTTAATGGCTCCCCAGCAGTCTGTTTTGCTGATCTTGTCTTCATTTTAGACAAAGTCAGGTTAGCAGAAATATTAATGTCATAGAATTTGAAGAATCAGGGGCCCTGGAAAGCAAATACAACAATCAAAGGGACTAAGAAAATATAAAGGCGAGATTCGTGTGGGTGACAGAATCTGTTTTTATCTCTCAGCTCTGGAAGGTCCCAATTTGCGTGTTTATCCATGATTTATTCTCTAAGTCTCTCTCCCTCCTTCCAGGAAACCAAGTGTCTCTCCACAATATAACCACATCCAAAATCTGCCCAGGAGGGAATCTAATATCAGTCATTTAAACTTTAGCCTAAATTTCAATCTATATTACTTTTCCCCAGGCTATTTTCATACCAAGTCTGTATTTAACTATGGTATAAAATTTTTTTTCTATAAAAAAAGGTGAAATCAGGAGCTACAACAAGCATGTTGTAGTTATAAGTTATCCCATATGGAATCCCATAGTGACTTTCTTAAGGGAGGAAAGGGAAAATTTCCCCCAATCCTTGACAGTGTGCTTCATCCCTTTGAAAGGAAGATGCAAGTATTAAGAATAATAACATAGCATTGTATATATTCAAGGCATGCTTTAAAGGATACTAAATGATTCAACATCATATTTCCAAGGTGATCATTTTGAAGGTATGCAACTGAGACATGTTAAAAACTCGAAGTGATGTGTAGCAAAAAATTTTAAGTTCCTGGCTTTTATTATACTCTGTAAGACAGCAGGACAGGTAAAAGTTATCATCTCAGGCATCAGCTGAAGAGAATCCCAGGAAACTTCAGAACTTTCAAATGATTAGAGGTTGGAAATCCACCAGGCAAGGCTTTAAAAATCTAGCAGCATAAATGCAAAGTTATTTAAGCAGTAGTATTAACCAGTTTCCTCCTCTTCCTTTTTATTGCTTCCTAGAACCATGCCATCTCACTCATTGAATCACTGGGAAGTAGAGAGAGAATGAAATACAGGTACAGAGATGCAGACACTATCCTCAAAATACAGAGATTCCCAGAAGTAAGGCATTTACTCCATGGTGACTGAGGAGTGGAACCTAGTGTATAGTCTCTGCCCACTGAGTCCTTTCCACAGGCAATGGATACTCTAATGACTACTTAGGAAATTGCAATTCAGGTAAATCTTAATAGTCACCAGTAATAAAGTCAAGGTGTAACAAATAGTAATGGGCCATGTCCTTGGAAAAAGTCCTACCAAACTGTATGGACATGGACTCGGTCAAAGTGATCACATACCTAGCTTTGTTCCTACTCTCAGAGGGACTTCAGAATAAAGAATAAAAGAATAAATCAATCAATCAACCACAGAGATTATCAGTATAACATACACCACACCAAAGTATATTTAGAGCCTATTATTCAAGAATATTCTATTACATTTATGGAGAAAGATCAGGTAATTATGTGATCCCATGTGGCACTCACAACTATTTACAGAGTGTCTTTAAGTGAATAGGTTTGGGGTAATACCAAGCATTGCCATTGTAAACAGTGTAGAAAATAGCCTTATACTTGCTCATAAGATCCCCTAAACAGAATCAATCCAATAAAATGTACCTTTTTACTTAAATGAAGGTTTTTTTCATAATTTAGAGTAAGAAAGATGTTTTAAAGCTTATATTTATATAGGATAATTCCTTTAGTCTGTGAATTAAGTAAACGAAGTTGGAAATTCAAAATTGCCTTCTATGAAGAAGCAGAACAGATAGAGATGGTGGGTGTAGGTGTAGAAGAGAAAAATGTTGACACTCCATAATGCTAGTGAAAAGTCAACTCTCTGTGAGTAGAAGAAACATTCTAGAAGTAGAAGTGGATTTTCATGAAAATATGCACCCCCTAGGGATTTTAACATCTTGGACTCCCCAAGCTGTGCTGGGGAAGTGAAAACTTGTGAGGAGCAAAACATTGGGGAATTTTTATTTGAAGCCATAAGTTATCCCATATGGCTAGAGAGTGATTTCTTATACGATGGATAGGAACTTGAATTAACCTGGCTGTTTATTGCAAGGAGAAAGAAGGAAGAGATTGGTAGGCATCATTTCTGTGCCATAACTGGGCCTGTGGTAAAGGCAGCAGCAAATCATCTCAAGTCATAATATTCTTAGGTAGTTGAAAAATTGTGACAGTTGGATAAAGCAATACGATTGAAGAGAGAAGAAAAGATGAAAAAGTAAGATATGTGATTACCAGCCAATATGAAATGTATGGTAATAAATACCAAAGTTGAGGGAGATTGGGGAGAAAGGAGTGGGGGAGAAAGTTGGTGTCAGGAAGATCGTTAAAGGCAAGGAGGAGAACTGACCAGGTAGAAGTGGTCTCTGACTATGGCAGCAGAAAAATCAAGATAGTGTAAAAAATGATAATACAAGCAAAGGTAGAGAATGAAAGCAAGATAAATTACAAAGAGGTAGAAACAAATAAGACACTTTTAAGTATATAAGAAACAAGAGGTCAGGAAAATGGCAAGGGAAATTTATTGCCAGAAGAAGCAGAACAAAAAATTAAATGAATTCTCTGCTTGAGTGTTTAGAGGACAGGGCAGATGCCAAGAGCAGGCATAAATTTCCAGAACGAGGAAGGAGAGATGTTTAAAGAAATAAAGATTAATAGTAGAACCAGTCATCAAGAAACTTCAATGTTCCCATGCCTCAGAAAACTCCAGAAGTAGAAATGGCATCCAGACTTGGTGACAAAGGTCTCTGAAGCTTCACACAAGACTTTAGCAAAACTAGGAAGGGAACAGCAGTGCCATCTGGAAGTGACATGGTCTCAGTGATGCATGATCTACCACTGAGTTATCTTGTGCAAAGTGCATGTGACTGGCATTTTCTCTTTGAAAAGCAGTTGTCAGTAGGAGTTGTGCATTAGCAATAAAATGGCTGGTTTTCTGACAGTCTCCAAGGTTAGTTGTTCTAGGCCAGGCCTTTGCTGTGGCATTGACCACACTGCTGGTCAAACTGTTGACCAAATGATCCTGGAGCTTTTTGATCCTTGAACTCTGGGAAGTCTTCTCTGGCATACTTCCAGAGAAGAAATATCATTGAAATGAGCAAGACGAAAAAGCTAGGCGTCTCTGGGAATCAGAGGTGTGGTTTTAGTTTATGTACTAACCTCACTTTTCATTTGCATCACATTTTCTATTCCGAGTCTCCTTGTGTCTCATCTTTTAATTATTTATTTGACTTTACTATATTGTAAACATCACTGCAAGCTGGTTTAAAGGCTTTTTCAAAACAGTCGAAAAGGTAAGAAGGCAAGTTTTAGAAAAGGAGGGAAGGTGAGAGAGGAAAAAAGTGGGAGGAGGGAAAGGGAGAAATTATGAGTTTCTCTCTCAGAGTAGACAATGGAACAAAGAAAATTAGCATGCACATTAATCTGAATACAGAAGCAAACTAATTGGAAACAAGGGGAAATAATCCAAGAATTTGAGAAATCACATAATGAGGTAGTTAAGAGAGGGAAGAGTAACCTCAACTTTTAAGAACTGAAGGAAGGATCTGAGATATCGGGTTAAGAAGGAATCACTCAATCACTCAGAGGAAGGACAAAAAGAAGATTGATGACAAGAAGGCTTAAGATGGTTCAGAATGGACATTTGAAAGGGTGAAACTGGAGAGAAAGGAGAAAATCATTAATAGATTTTCTCTGGGTTTTCAAGAGTCCTCATAGACAAACACTAAGCTGCTGAGCGAGAAGAGGATCTAAATCACAAAAGCAAAACAGCACAGAAGAAGGAAGACCCACATTTAGGTATAATCAGAACTTAGTATTCTTCAAAGTGGGTGTCTTCCAGTGAATTTTTGGCGTGACATGGAGTTCATGAACATCAAAAGCAGCCCTTTGGGAAGGAACACACACACACACACACACACACACACACACACACACACACACACACAGTTCACCCAAGGAAAAAGGATAGACACATACCCTATATCATGAACACATGCATATCCTATATAGTACACACAGATCATATTATATACACACACCACATCATGATCAAACATGAATATACCATACAATATACACATATCACAGCATACACACATACCAACTTGAATACACATATGCATGCCACATAAAATACACACAATAAACACATCACATGATACATGCACACCCCACATAATACTACATCACATATACCACATCACACATACATACACACACACACACGTAATATACCATACCGTGAACACACACATTCACAATACACATATACCACACACCACACACCACACACATTTTGATCAAAATAAAACAGTCTAGGTTCCCTTTCAGAAACGGAGGTAGGTAACCTATTAAATTTACTGTTAAGAGATAGGTTATCCTAATATTCTAGTTATTGGACACAATAAAATTTAATAGCTAAAACAATGAATTTTACATAGGGGTGATTATAACTCTCTATACAGATTAATGAGAATGACTTTAAGAGATGTTTTATTTACTAACTTGATCAAAAAATTTTAAATTAGGGGCCTCCCTGGTGGCGCAGCGGTTAAGTGCTGGGCTGTGGAGCTGTCGGCAGCAGCGATGCGAGTTCGACGCCCGGCCGGGGAGAATCCCACATGTGCGGCAGACCTCTCCTGCCTCGCCCGCTGCTCCCCTCAGCAGTGTATTTCTGATCTGCCTGTTCTGCTCCCCACTCTGTCTCTGGTGAAGCCTCTCACCACTCCACACCTCTGGCCTGTACCCCAACTGTATGTATAAATAAACAAATCTTTAAAAAAAAAATTTTAAATTAGTCTAACCAGTTAGCAAATAAGGAAAATAGTCCCTAAATCCTAAATTAATCATTTGATTTCACAAAATTTCAAAGTTGCAAGTGAGAAATCATGTGGCCATATGTTATTTCCCTATTAAAATATGCCCAGTCCATAAAAAAAATGTGTCAGAATGTGTATATCTTTTATGTCAATTAAGTCAACTAATAACCAAAAGGTTGTTTTTCTCTTCTTTCCCACTGGTCTTGCCCACTGCATACTTCTTCATCAGAAATGTTTGTACCTAATTTATTTTCTAATCTTCAATGTGAAGTAAAGGTGGAGAGGGTTCAAACAGGCAAAAACACAACAAAATAATTCTCAGACTCTGTGAAAAGTATACTGTTTGCCAGATGGCGTGGGGGAGAGGAAGTAGGGGTATGGGGGGCAGCAGTACTAGGGTATCAGCACTGGAGCTTTGGTGGAAAGTGAGTGAAGTACATGCACTTTGGGAGGTGTGAAGTTGCACTGCCAAACATATATATTATGTAAATGATTGTTGGCAAATCAATAAAGTTTGGGGGGGAAGATCAGGGGGTTTTCACTCCTACTTTGCAGGCTTTTGAGTCCATGAAGAAGGAGCCAGGTGAGACCAGTCTCAACTAAATTAAGAGCAAAAGGGTTCCCTATCAGCTAGTGACAAAGGAATCCATTTACTCCAGTTTATGAAAATGATTGAGTTTGAAAATAACATTCCTCAGCTGTCTTCACTCTCCTCTGTTCATATCCAAGCTTCAGGCCTCACAAGAACACAACGTACTAGCTGAAGAGGGGCAATCCATGGCAACATCAAGCCATAGACACCTGTTTGCAATTTGGACAGTGAGATTTTAAAGTTTTTGATTGGCTGGACAACATTCCAAATCTCCCCGTGACGACAACCTACTCCTTTTGAAAAATCAGACAATGTTCCCTCCAGCCGACAACCTCCAGTTGCTCAGTAGAGTGGCCTAATTGATATTGGACATGGACCCCAGTCCATCCCAGTCCCCACCTGGTGCTCATCACCCATCTGGGTAGCCTGCTTTGCCCCTGAAGATACTTGAGTTTCTGCGTCTGTTCTGTAGAGACCATAAGGCCCCCTGAACACATCGCAGTCTTTCCAAGTGAAGGGCAATGATCTGACCTGCTGCTCTAAGAAGACTGAGAGCAGATGGCAGCTCAGAACTACCCATCCCTGCACATGTTCCACACATATTTACAAACAATAGCTACAGAACCAGATGACAGGGCCTAATTGGCCCCTGCCTCACTTTAAATTACAGAATAAAGTAGACTTCTGGTTTTTGACATTCCTTGACAAATCAGATTAAGAATTACATTACCCTTTTTTTAACTTAGCTACTTACATTTTTCCCTTATTTTGCTATTTTTCTTTATTATAATATCTTCAACCTGATGTTGATAATCTTGCTAACAATTATATTTTGAAATATTTATTTCCTAATGTCTTCTTTCCAATACTAGATATATATTTTATTATGAGTTTACTAAAGATTATATAAATAAACTAATTTGTTAGGATGTTGGCATTCTTCAATGTTAACCCTTGAAAAATTACACTGGGTCTTTTGAATGTAATGACCTGAAATTTCTAGAAGTAATTTGATGATTTATTTTAAATATTATCACTCGAAGGATAATAAACAATACACAAAACCTTACTTCATTATAAAGTCTCATTCTGTACCCAAGAGGAAAACAACAGCTGAAGCATCTGAGCCCTGACCAATGGTAACCAGACTGGTTAGAAAAGGTCAGACCTTAGAGTCTCAAGACCTAGTAGCCAAAAATAGCACAAGGCACTGAGAAATGACTAATCTTTTAACTCATAAAGGTAAAATATAAAATTCTGAGTAATCACATTCTTCTTACACAGTACAGATTTTGTTTTACTCTGAATTAAACATACATTTTTATGCCAGAACAGGTTTTTAGAACAAGGCTGCAAACCAGAGTGGGCCACAAAGGCCTCACAAACATAATTTCCCCACCCCACCCTCACCACAAACATATATATATACCAAATTGGGCTGGAACTAGAAGGACTAAAATATTTACAGGGCCCAGTGCAAATGAAAATGCCAGGTCACATGTTCAAATATTACTAAGACTTTCAAGATGGTGACCGTGGAATATTAAATCCAGTGAGAAGCTCACCTAAACTTGGTACCCTATACAACTACACAAGTCACTTGCCCATGGAACTGGCCTGGTTGTAACAATGAAGTTTTGAAAAAATTGTTCTTTCTTTCAAAAATATAAAACCAAGGCCTCCCTGGTGGCACAACGGGTTAAGTCGCAGCACTATGAAGCTATCTAGAGCCACTGCAGCACAAGTTCGATCCCTGGCCAGGGAGCTTCACACATGGCGCAGCAGACCTCTCCTGTCTCTCCTGCTGCTCCCCTCAGCAATGTATTTCAGTCAATCTGCCTGTTCTGCTCCCCACTCTGTCTTTAGTGAATCCTCTCACCGCCCCGACACCTCTGGACTACACCCTAGCATTGTATGCATAAATAAATAAATCTTTAAAAAAAACAGACTTCAAAGTATCAGCAGGGCACGGAGAAAACAGTAGGTTATACCCTCAAGGACACATCTTAGTATCTCCTGTGGTCATTTGAGAAATTGTAAGAATAGAGCCTTGGATATTTTGTGGGCATCATTTTGGGAGATGAGGTCTTGGCTTACATACCTGCTCTATTTTCTATTGGCAGAATTTGGAAGGGTTGGCACCATTTCCTAATTCTACCAAAGTTTCGTGTTTCTGTGGAATATTTTAGTTATTTTTCAGACTTCACCTACTCAATTGTTTCTTGGAGAAACTGGATTTTAGGATTTCAGATGTAGTCAGGTTTCTTCATGTTGCTGTTTGGATAGGAGTTTGGGCAGCAATGGTCTGGAAGTCAAGACAACTGACTCTATGTGATCCAGGGCCAAAACCAGCACATATCAAACACAGCTTCTCAGCTTCATCAACCAAGGAAATGAGGGAATTCAGCTAGATGAGAGGTGGTTGACTCCTCTTAAGGGCACTGGGTTGAAAGGGTAAGAGGTGAATGGGTAAGGTCTGGGTTGTACCCACCCAGCTTCAACCAGAGAAGTTCCCTGGTTTTGGGCTCACTGACTCATCCTCCCATAGGCCTCAGATATGAGAGCTTTCCTTTGGAAGACATCCCTGCCATGTCTAGGCTATGACGCCAGTTGCTGGGACTCCCATTCCAGCTCCACCTCTTCCTGTGTGACCTCAGCATGTGTTTTAACCTCAAAACATGAAGACAATAACACACTCTACCTCTAAGTCTCTTGTGAAGACTAAATGAGGAAATGTGTGAATTGTTGAGCTCTTTTCCTGGTTTATAGAATGAGCTAAATAAATCCTAACTATGATAGTTTTGTTTGAGCAAATGATTCTGACAAAAGAAGGGCTAGAAAAACACAGTGGACCTGAGATCTTAAAAGTTTTTCTAGGACTAAAGCTCTATAATATTTCTTTTTTTTTATTTCTATCATTTCTTTCCCTTTTTCTTTTAACCATTTACTCCCTCCCCCACAAGCCTCTGCAACCAGGGTTAAACAAAAATCATACAGGAGTTAATCCTCTGGTTATGGGTGATAGTAATAGAGCCTGGGCGGAATTGGGGGGCGGGGGGGAGCAGCAGGGATACATGCCAATTTTTAAGATTTCCTGGAAACGCTGTCTGCAAGTCTGGTATTGACAGATTTTGCCTGCCTGTTTTGTTGGGTATAACAGATCCCTTCATCCTCACTACTCCTCTATGAGAGGAATTGTGACAGCCCATGCATGCCATAGGGGTAAGGCCTAAATCTCGAATTCCCTCTGAAGACAATGATGTTAATACCAATAGCAAATACAGTCACAAAGAAAACCCCCAGAACAAGGCAGGAATAATAGCTAAGGACTTGCAGAATACATGTAATTTATGTCCACTTCATGGGCCCACTTCACAAATGACCTCTCAGCTGGCAGTTACCTTCCCTGGCTTTTGCTTTCCACCTGCTTAGTGAGAAAACAGCCACTGATGACAGGAGGACAGGATAAATCTGTCAGCAAGACTTACACGACAAAGTCTCGAGAGAAAGGCTTGAGGAATCCAGAAAATAAATCTCAGTGTCCCAAACAGTAGCAAGGTTACTCAAGTTTATATCATCTCCTTTAACCCTCTGGTATGGGCCTTATTGACTATAATTATCACCAGCCTCAGATGACACCCTGGAGTGGCATATCTTTTGCTACCATGAGAACTGACCCATGCAGACCTGCTTCCCAGATAACAGTCTCGAGAGCAGCAGGTTTTAGACAAGGGGTCATGGCTATCTTTTATCTGACAGGTACACTGGATGCTGCAAATCTTCTAGGTAAGGGCTGAGCATTGAAAATGGAAGGCAGGCATTTAACAGAATTGGGGGAAAGGATTTCAAGATGCTTAGAGACTTAGAAGACAAGAGGGCAGCAGGGTCTCTGGCTACAAGATAATAACAGTTCCACTGCTGTCAGCCAAGCGTGCAGAAAGTCCTCAATTGGCAGACTTGGCCAGATACTAGACAGTGATTCTAAAGAGGGTTGAGGACATCCAGAAAGGCACAACCCTGTCTTTCAGAATTTCCTTCAATTTATACCTTCAGAGATCAAGGGCATTTGCAGCAACATCTAAGCTGCAAGAACAGTGAAAGTCAGCAACAAGACAAGGGCTCTTTAGAAAGTCACACCAGGGTCTCCCTGGTGGCACAAGGAATTGGGTCTCAGCACTGTCAGGCTATCACCAGCCACTGCAACATGGGTTCGATCCCCAGCCAGGAAGCTGGCCCATATGGCACAGCAGACCTCTCCTATCTCACCCGCTGCTCCCTTAGCAGTGTATCTCAGTAGATCTGCCTGTTCTGCTCCCCACTCTGTCTCTGGTGAATCCTCTCACTGCCCCACCTCCACCTCACGCCTCTGGCCTACACCTCAGTACTTGTATTCATAAATAAATAAAAATAAATAAATCATTTTTTAAAAAGACACACCAGTTAGACAAGCAGAGGAAAGGGTGGAAGAGTGTGGGGTATTGAAGATTCCTTATTGTATAGAAAAATAAATTCCCAACTCCTATGCCTGGCATTCAAGGCTCTGACCAATGTAGCCAGCTTTCTTTCCACCTACACCAGCATTGCCACCAGGAGCAGCTACAAAGTTATAATTACAGACCTCCAGAAACCCTCAGAGTTGGTGCAAGAGGCCAAAGATTCTTATATACTAAGGTAGTCTTACCCATGTCAGTCTTATATTTTACAAATAGGAAACTGCAATATGGGTTCATTTAGAATATCACTGAATTTTGGGTTGCTTCTAGTACCAAATGAGCAATTACTTTCCTGTAGAAAATACATAATAAAATGATTCTTCCCCTTGAAAACTAGCACCTACTGGGCTACACAGACCCATTTTTTCAATTATGCAGTCTCTTCCCTGACATCTTTCTCTTTTCCTGTGTTGTTCAATAAAAACATAATGCAGGCCGGAAGCATACCTTTAAATTTTCTAGTAGACACATTAAGGAAAAATTTTTAAAAACAGGAAATTAATTTTACTAATTAATAATTTAATAATAATTATATCAAAAATAATATCACTTTAACATACAATCAATTCACAAAAATGATTCATGCAACATTTTACTTTCTTTATACTGACTTCAAAACCTGGTATGCATTTTATAGTTACAGTACATCTCAGTTTGGACTAGCCATATTTGAAGTGTTCTTAAGAGGCTGAATTTTGGGTGCTGAGTGATGAACCCAAAGAACCCAGCCTTGGAGTCTGTAAAGGCTGATGAGGGGCTACCTCATTGGACAGTGAAGCTCTATTTAGTCAGACTTGAAACTCTTGGTTCTTGCTGTGCCCCCTACCTTCCTCCTTTCTATACTCTTCCCTACCACACCTCTCTGCTGCTGGAATATATACATCCTCATTACTTAGCATATGAATCATCATTTCTAGAGCTCTCCAAGTCCAGGGTAGTCTCCCA
This sequence comes from Scalopus aquaticus, assembly GCA_004024925.1. Classification (NCBI taxonomy): domain Eukaryota; kingdom Metazoa; phylum Chordata; class Mammalia; order Eulipotyphla; family Talpidae; genus Scalopus; species Scalopus aquaticus. The sequence goes on from PVIJ01005474.1 coordinate 36,929, forward strand.
CTCTTGTTTTTTCTAGTGTTCAAGGCCTAGACCATACACTTGTCCCAACAACACCACTCCACTTAGTTTCATTACTCAGCAGTTCCAGAAGTACGGATAATGTCTCCCCAAGAATTTTGTAGACTATTTGTGGAGAAGACATGTGCCTTTTATCACTTTTCTCTCCAAGGCACTAAGCAGAGTGCAGAACACACAGTAAGCTCCAGGAATACTCAATCAAATGAAATTGACTCAATTTCATTTTCTTTGACATTTGCCCTATGTTACTAGAGAAGTGAGATTTTAATAGCGAATAAAGACAATATGGCAACAAGAGAATAAAGAGATAGTATTCTTCCTCCAGGGGCCAATTTTTTTTACTCCTGAATACATGCACTTTGTCAGCAACAATATCTTGAGACTTTTCTTGGCTTTATTTTACACTACCTCAGGCCCTCATCAGCTTTCACATACTCCAAATATGTATACAATATACTTTCTAACATATGTTTCCTTATGACTCATATCCCTTCTCCATTTTAGCATCACTGAAGCAGAGAAAACAGAGGTCACTTTGAGGAAAAGGAGATGAGAAGGAAAAATCCTCTCCTTCCCCTTGGGGTTCTGAAGAAGAAAGGGCAGGCAGATAGCGAGGAAGGCAGTCAATGTGTGTGTCATAGACTCTTAAAACAGAGTGCTGTCAGGGAACAAGTTAAACCCACAGGCTGTGGGGTTGGTGGCCGAGTTCAGAAGCCCTTTGGAAAACCTAAAATTAGAGTGATCTGCAGAGTAGAAAGAATCAAAAGGAAGACTCTGAAGGACAGGTCTCCCTAAGACATGTGTCTCTTTGGCATGTGTATTATTTCTAGCTGAGGTCAACCAAGGCTCTTGCCTTCATGAAAAACTTTTATCACTCCCTTAACTATCTAGAAGAATGAAACGTAGGGACATTACTCAGAATTAGTATTTTACCAGAAATAACCATTCCATTGTAGAAACCTCTCCATTTGGTAGGCCAAGCACGTAACAGAGCATCTGGTCTTTGTCATAGGAGTCACTATCTCTGCATCATGTCATTCTCTCTCTTTGAAGCCCAGGTCCCTATCATATTCTTTAGCTCAGGATATATCTCTAATTTTGCCCCACTGGATTTAGAATCCACATCTATGTAGATTTTCCATACAAATGTCATTAAATTTGTTCTTTTCTCCTGCAAATTAGTTGATGTTAATTTGATTTCTGGATGAGTCTAAGACGAACCCAGAGCAGTAGGGGGAAGTTTTCCTACTTCCTCTATACAAGTCAACTGCCTCTACACAGTCTGAGAGTTTCTCAGAAATAATCAGCTCAAAATAATATTTACACCAAAGAAGCATATATATTCCACTACCATTCCGAACTATGCTCTCTTCTCCGTGCCCATTGCCACTGCAATCTCTCAGCTGAACAATTCAGATAGACCCAAGCAGACCTCCTCAGCCTCACTGCTAAGCTAAATGCCCCAGTCTTGACAATCTCTGGCAATTCTGACTAGACAACATTCTCTTTACTTCTAGTCCTTTGCTATTCTGCTTAGAATTTGCTCCCCTCACCCATGGCTGGTCCTGTTCCTCCTATGGGTCCCAGTCTAAATATCTTCTCCTCACAAACAACTCTACTGCTAATTTTATTTCTTTATTATTATGGTTATTTTTTCCTGATCCCTTATTTGTTTCCCCTATATTCCTCCTGTGAGTGAAACAATCCAATATTTTTCTTTTTCCTTCTGACTTATTTCACTGAGCATAATCCCTTCCAGCTCCATCCATGTTGCTGTGAATGGCATGAGTTTGTCTTTTTTGATCGCTGAATAATATTCCATGTGTATCTATACCACATCTTCTGGATCCAGTCATCTGTTTTTGGGCATTTGGGTTGTTTCTATATCTTATCGATTGTAAAGAAGGCTGCAATAAACATAGGGGTGCAGGTATCCTTTTGAATTAATGTTTTTGAGTTCTTGGAGTAGATTCCCAGGAGTGGAATTACTTATCATATGGTATCTCCATTTTTAGTAGTTTGAGGAACCTCCACACAGCTTTCCATAGTGGTTGGAACAACAGTGTAGGAGAGTTCCTTTTTCTTCACATCCTCACCAACATTTATTGTTGCTTGTCTCTTTAATATGTGCCAGTTTCACTGGTATAAGGTCATATCTCATTGTGGTTTTGATTTGAACTTCCCTGATTATAAGGGGTTTTGAACATTTTTTCATATACCTGTTGGTCATTTGCATTTCCTCTCTTTGGAAAAGTGTCTTTTTAGCTCTTCTACCCATTTTATTACTGGATTGTTTACTTTGTTTTTGTTGAGTCATGTGAGCTCCTTATAGATCTTTGTGATCAGTCCCTTATCAGCTGTATGGAATTCAAAAATTTTCTCCCAATCAGTAGGATGTCTCTTTATTTTGGTTAATGGAGAGGACATGTTTTAGAGATAAATCTACAGCTGGATGAGACCCCCAAACTACATTCTTCTAGATAACAAAATGTGGAGCAGTGATTGCTCCCTTGATTAGGAAAAGTGGCACAAGTTTATGATGTGGTGAGTTCTTTTTAGATTAAGAAAGGGGAAAGAAGTTAGGTAAGGACAGAAGCTTCCCCTCAGTCTCAACAGATTTCATTGTTCTTAAAATACTCTGCATGCCAGAACAGGGTGTCTCAAAGAGACTAGTTCTGAGAATCCAGTTCTGATCTCATTTAGGCACTTGGATAGCTTAACATAAAAGTTCAGAATCTGGGCTCTGAAGCCAGACTCTGGATTCAAATTCTGGCTCTGCCACAATTTAGCTGTGTGGCGTTGGAAAGGGTACTTAGCCTATGTGTACCTCCATTTCCTTATCTCTGAATTGTAAACAATGAGAGCATGGACCTCAAAGAATCATTAGTGAATTAAATGAATAAATATATATGAAACACCACAAATAGTGATGGTCTATAACCAGTGTGTGTCTATTTGTCAAATAAATACAAAACAAATATGATGATGGCAGAAATATAGCCTTTCATAATCAGCACTATCTTCCTAGGGCTTAGCCTCATGCCTGGCACAAAGTGGGCATTCAACAAATACTCATTAATAACACACATGAATGAAAGAATGATGAAATGCCACAACTTCTTAAAGTATTTGTGGTAGAGCCCAAAAGGTTGCAAACTTTAAAGTGCAAGAAATCACCTGAGGATCCTGTTAAAAGATAGACTCTGATTCAGAAGTTCTGGGTTGAAACCCAAGGGTCTGCATGTCTAACAAGCACCAAGTGGAGCGGAGGATGCCTGTGCATGGTCCACACTTACAATGTTCTAGCTGATTGCTGGCTGACCTAAATCTAGAAATCAGCCCCTGAAAACTGCCAGCAGCACCAGCCTTCCTCCTGCAATACATTTATACTAGATAGCCACTTCTTCAGAAGGCCATCCCAGAGTTAGAACCTTCCGGAAGTATTGATGGGGTCTCAATGGACACTGCCCTTGATCTCACTCAGGTGTGGTGTCAACTGAGTCAGTAATCATCTTGCCTTTACTTCTGACCACCTGGGGAGGTCTGGAAAAGGTCTCCTTATATATTTCCCCCTTATCATCATTGGACCATCTACATAATTCATCTGAAAAGAATATTTTCTCTTTAGGGCTCTCTTTGGGACCTTAAAAGATACAGTAAATGTGTTCCCTTTACACCAGTATTTTTAGTAATTTATTCCAGATACCAGAGCTTGTATTATTTAACTCTTAAATGCTTTCAGATTTTAAATATGCTTTGTATCAGCACATACAAACTATGTATGTTGGCACTGGCATTTTAAGAACAAGAAGGTTAAAGTTTCAAAAGCAACACCCTGGTTTTTTAGACATGCCAAAGCAAAAGTGTGATTTTTTTTTTCCCCCCTGGGGTAAGAGGTGTGTGTGATGTGTGTGACTGGAATTATTCAGAACTGCTCACAGGTTGCCTATCAAGGATGCCTGAATTCAAAACATTGCCACTGCCTCTTCTATTGCATATGCTCCGGACAGGAAACCCTGCCCTGTACAAAGTCCCAACTACTGATAAAATAACCCCAGGGGGCACTTTTGAAAGTAAGCATAACCTTCATGCAACAAGATATTTCACAACATCAAGTCTGAAGTCTGAAACCTGACTGTATATCTTCTTTAAAAAATCACAGCCTGCAATGCCTAATTATCTGCTTCCAAAAGCATTTGGTTAGGCACACAACACATCGCAGTAATGGAAATGGACTCTAGTCTCCTAAAGTCAGTTCATAAAAGCAATGGAGTCGTTTTAATATTGTCGATTTTCTCGGCAGTACAGTCGAGTAATGTAGCAGAACTGTCTGATGGGCAAGGTAATGATCAGAAGGGATATAACAAAGAGAGACATCTACTGGCTGATATCGTAGAATTAGCTCATTTGTTCAGATGGAAGAGTTTGGCTTGAGGGCCTCATGGTATTTGTTTCACATTCCAGAATCCTCTCCACAGCAACATAGCAGTTGGGACTGTGTAGAATCATAGAGTAAATATCCAAATCCTCCTTGCCTGCTCCCTGCGACTGTGATTCCATTTGTCACTCCAGCCAAATATCCTCTCTCATGCATGCACACACACACACACAACCTTTATACACCAATTATTTTAGCATTGAGGATGCTAACTACATATAAAAAGAAAAAAAAGAAACTGTTAGGATTTCCTACCTGAGTCTTCAGAACCTACAACCAAGTGTTCAGTTCAACTGAGCAAGACATTGGGTTTTCCAGTCTCGAGTTCTGTAATGCCAGGATATACTCCTTGAGTTTGCAAACTCTGTCAAGTGCTAAAGCATCTACTTCTCACCGATGTCCCATGGTCCTTGTTTTATCCCAATTGCCCTCTGAAAAACTGTTTTTCACCATTGTTCTCATTGTTTTGGTTAACATCCTATTAATTATTCCTAATTCCTTATTGTGATATCGTGATTTATAATAAGAAATGTATATTTGATCTTTGTCCCCACTTCTGTCACAGAGTTTTTAAAACCCCTAGAAATCCCTAAGTAATGAGAACGACAAAGATGTCTCTTGTTATGTTAATGAGAAGGCATTTGTACCCCTTCTAAGGATGGTGCCAGGGGATCCAATTACTGGTAGAGGGTTGGAACTTTCAGGTCCACCTATCTGAGCTCCAGGGAGGAAAGAAGAACGAATGCAGTCACCATTGGCCATGATTTAATCAACCATGCCTACATAATGAAGCCACCAGAAAAACCAAAAATACAAAGCTCAGGTATCTTCTGGGCCGGTAAACACATGGAAACTCAGGGAGAGCAACGCCTCCAGAGAGCTTGGTAGCTTCATACCTTTCCCCATACTTATACTTAGCCCTATGCATCTCTTGCCTCTGGTGCTCATGAGCTAAATCCTTTTATATTATAAACTGGTGATAAAATAAGTATAAAGTTTCTCTGAGTTCTGTGAGTGGTTCTAGCAAATTCGTTAAACACAAGAAAGGGGTTATAGGAACCTCCCATCAGTCAAAAGCACAGGTGACACCCTCAGCTTGCCACTGGCTTTTGAAATTGGGGTAAAGGGGTGGTCTTGTAGGACTGAGTACTCAACCTGAGGGACCCAATATCACCAGGTAAATGATGTCAGAGTTGAGTCGAATTGTAGGAACACGTAGCTGGTGTCGAGCATTGCTTGTTGGTGTAGAAACCCTGGCCCCTACCATGGAATTCATGGCCAGATTCTTTGTCTATCAATAATCAAGTTCTTCAGAGAACTTGCATTTCCTTGCTTCTATTCCTTCACCTAATCTATACTTGAAGGAGCAAACAAGAATAGGATGCTACTGAAGCTCAATGTTTGTCCTGCTCCATATTACTAGGTATAAAAGGGTAAACAGTGGTACCCTCCCCTCTGCTCCTGCACCTCCAAGGCACAATTTAAGAGTGTTGTACAGACAGATTCATGATGTCCACACTACTCTAAAGCAGGCCATGAGGATGCCTCCAAGAGGGAAGTGAGGTTATTTTTTTTCAAAAATCATTTTAAAATGGAGGTCACTGATCTTACAGAGAGCCCCAGCAAAGCATCTGCGAATATACAAGTTATTTGTTGATAAAGACCCCAGATTTTAAACCTGTGCTTTGAAAAAGAATGAGCAAATACTCAGATTTTATATTTAATATTGATTAACTTTTCTTTGCCTTCAGAAAGAACCAGCTGAGATAGCTAAGATCCCTCCACCATTATGATACCAGATGTCACTGCCAGTGACCTGTCTGGCTATTAGACAGCGGAGCAGCCCCACTCACAAACATCTACTCAAACCTACAAATCCTGTGACCCAACACACACATATGGAGCAAGCCTCACTTGAGATCTTCTCCCTCCTCCCAAGGTTTTCCCATCCGACCTTGGCCTAAAGCACAAATGCTCTGAATAAATTGAACATTATTATTACTTTCATCAGAGGGCAAGCAAACTGAAGCTAAACACCCAGGTGCTTTTAAAATTAGTGGTGACTGCATTCATGTCACAGTTTGGAACTGCAACTAAACATTAGCAGTTTCCCTCAAGTCCAGTTATGATCACTAAAACTGGATGAAACACAGCTTTTCTCTAGAAATTTTGACCCCTTTCTCTAAGAATAGTGATTCTCAAACAGGAGTGATTTTGCCCCCAGGAGATGTTTAGCAACATCTGCAGATGCAGACATTCTGCCCGGGGGTGACGGGCAGCCAGTGGGTGGATACCAGGGATGCTGCTCAGTACCCTCCAGTGAATGAGGTGACCCCCAACAACCAAGAATTGTCCTGACCCAAATGACAGGAGTGCTGAGGTTAAGAAATCCTATCCTAAGGGATTATGGGAAAGAAAGAAAGACAAGGCTCCCACTCATTTTCCACCCAGAATTTTATTATCAGTTTTCTGGGTTAACGTGGGACCGAGTGCAGCAGCAGAGCTCTGGTCTGGGGACTGGAGGATAAGCACTCACCTCGACCACTTTGCAACTGTCTCTGCAACTGCCTCTGACAAATCAGAATCACTGAGTCCTAATTTCAAATACCCACTTCTGTTGTCAAATATTGGGCTGTCGCAAAAATCATTACATATTTTTCTGTTTTTCAAGCAAAAATGTGTCGTGACGTTTCCAACAGCCCAATACATCTTAGATGGTATCCACTAACATGCTTACCACAACTCAAATGACATCTCAATGCACTTGCCATGTTTCAGAGTGCCATTAATAATTGGCTGGGACAATGGGTGTAAACATGGACTGTCCAGACAAACTGGGACATGGGGACACCCCACCAATAAGAAGAGAGCAGCAGAGACTAGCAAAAGAAAACAGCATGTCTGTCTCCTATTTATCTGATCTTCTGTCCATTTCAGGAGATTTGTACATTCATTAACCTGTCTGGACACTACATCTGGTCCTTTATAAAGGACGGACAAAGATTATTATCACTCTCATTCAAGGACAAACAAACTGAAGCCAAGCGTCCGAGTGCCCCTGGTGTCCTAACTTCTACACAGTGTCTCTCCCTCCCCCAGCATTGGGAAGGAGTCAGGACTCCAGGAAGCAACTTATGAGTCCAGGTCTATTTCCTTAACAGATGTAACATACCTGCGACACCACCGAAATACTAGCCAAGAGAAAAGTCGGTTATTATTAAGTGCCCAAGGGTCCTGACCCAAGACAGATAGCCACCTTTTCTTCATTAATGCTCAACTTTCTATAGCATCCCTAGATAGCAAATCACACCATCTTTATGGGCAGTGTAAAGAGAATACAGGCAAAAGAGGCACCCATGGGTACTAGAGAACATCCTCAAGCAGAAAGCTGGGCACCTGGTTTTTCACTCTCATTTTCTATTTGTTACACAGCCTAATCTCTTGACCCTGATCTACAACAATAGATTAGATTTTCCCTCTGTACACTTGACATGACCTCCTGGCACAGGAACTTTAGTGCTTGACAATACTCTGACACCAGTAGCTACGTAAAATGACCCCATTCCTTTGTCATAATAGAGGGTTGCAGATAACATACCAGATGTCCAGTTAAATTAGAATTTCAGACCTAAAAAAACAATTTTATTATAAGTATATACCAAATATTGCATGGGATATACACTACTAAAAAGTAACTGGCTATTTATGTGAAATTCAAATTTATTTGAGTGTCTTCTGTTTTTATTTGCTAAAGCTGGTAATTCTATCCTGATTTAAAGGTGCCCTGACTTCCTGCATAAAGCTACCATGCTCTAGCCTGGTATTTGAAATTTACTATAGAACAGACCTACTCGAATGAAAGAACCTATATCATCCAGAGCTATAAGGAGACTGAAGTTGGTGACTGATATGAAATGGGAATTTCTACTTCCCACTTGAAATTTTTTAAAAATTTGATTAACCTGAGCCTCAGAATTTCACCTGAAAATAAAAATGAGTTTAAGAAAGAGCCACAATTTGCTGATGTGTGATGAATAACCAAATGCACCTTCCAGAGCTAGTCAGAAGAGGTTGAAAAAATTAAAGAACAGTCCCATCTCTTACTTGGGTGAAAAATCTATGAACAGAGAAACCCTCAGTATTGTATCTGGGTGCTGGTTATGCAATTGGGGAGGGTCAGCATAGTACATGGCAAATGGCAAATTTCAGCAGGATAGCCCAACAGCCTGTGTAACCAATGGATGCAGTGAAAGGGAATGTTTCGGGAGGTACTTAGACATGTTTTTTAATTCTGAGTTATACAGTTTTTAGGCAAATTGAAGTCTTTTGAAGTTTCTTCTCATATATCATTAGCAGATAACTATTTCTGATGTGGGAGGGGAAATATATATATATATATATATATTTGTAAAAGTCTATAAATGGCTCATCTGGCTTTTCATACTATTAAAAATACAAATCATATTTTTAAATGTTTTAGTATAAACACTTAGCACAAACATATGGAGTCATTTTTTTAAAGGTCTGAGCTTAAAAATACTTGGGGTAGTCATCATGCCACGAGAGTGGAAGAGTGGCCTGGCATTCAAACAGGGAGAGGGGACATCTGATAAATGGAAAATGAGACAAATTCCATCCTCAAAATTAAGTTTCCCACAACTACCATTTAAAAAGAATTCTGGAGTCAGTTCTCTCGGAGAACAAACATGGGACCCGAGCTATACTGATTTTCAAGGCACTGTGTGAGGAGCATCATGTGACGGCTGAACTCCCAGCTCCTCCCCTGGAGGTGGACCCTCCTCCAGCCTGGAGCAACCCATGGCCAAGCCCAGGGCCATACCACACATGTGTTCTAGGGTTTCCCGTCCAGCCACCACCAGACACGGGGCCACTGAGGCAGCGGACCACAATGCACACAGGTCAGACCAGTGCTCACTGCTCACCTGTGCATATTGGAAACCACCTCCGTTCATATTTCTGAACCAGGAACTTGATCGGCAATTAACCTGATCATATTTGGCATCAACAAACACTTCTTTTTTCAGATACAATTCAAATACAAAAACAACTTGAATTACAAGCAATGCTAAAGCATAAAATATGCCATTTAAATAAAAATAAAATGAAACCACCACGCACTCTTTCTCACGCCTTGAAGCCCAGCTTCTCAAGCAACAGTGAACAGCTGTCCTGAAGCTGCAGTTTACTATCATTATTTTATGATTCAGCCCCTCCCATCACTTTACTGGGAAAGGTTTGTGAGTCCGTACGCATGGGAGCAACTCACAACAGGGTAAGGCCCTCTAATCACCTGTGATTAATGCGAAGAACACCCAGCGGTACATCCTTTGATGATATTAGAACCCTCACATCTGATCTTGGTTCTACTACAGGTCCGATGTGCTTTAATCTGCCCTGGCTTCAGGGCACATACATCTATGCTGGTGCCTATCCAGAGAGGAATTGGTGATTTTTTTTCACTCTCTGCCCCAAATATTCATTCTTCTTTCTATTTGCTTCATAAACGTAGAAATGAAAGAAGCAAAGAGTGTGTGTCCTCTGGAATAAATTGTAACTACTGCTATTACACAGGTCATTTGGCCCAAATTGAGGCATCCTGCCTGGTTTTTCTATGCCTTGACTTCAAAGCAACAGAAAAGGGAGACTGGCTCACCAGAAAGTCAAGTACTCCAGGGGCTTCTGGGCGAGGCTGCCATACATTGAGGGCCATTTTGGGGTCAATTTCAGTATATGTTATATCACCAGAATAGAAGCCTCCAATGCCACTTGCTTATTCAACCTGTCCCAGTGTTTTTAGTGTGTGGATACTTCTCACAGCCATGGTGGGGGTTTGTGATGAGTTAAGTGGAAACTCTCATTGCATACCTGCTTGTATTCTAAAATTTACACAAAGCGCATCCAGCAGCAGGGCTGGTGGTTAGAACTCTTTGTCTCATTTAACATAGTGAAAGAATACCACCAAGTCATCTCAGCTGACTCCCACACGCCATTTAACAGTGCATAGATCAATTAAGTCTTCTGCTGAATTAAATCTTCTGGCCCTCAGTTCCCTTGTCCATCCCATGAAGAAGTCAAACTATTCTCATCTTCAACCTTCAAGTTCCAATTCACTGGGACTCTTGTGCCCAAAATATTGCCTAAAAAATTAAACCTGTGCCTCCAGATGGATTTTTTTTTCTTAAAAACAGAGGCAGTAATATTTTCAGGGCAAGTAGCCTATTGTGAGACATTTCTTAAATTACTAACCCCAAGCTATTTATTCCTCAATTAGTTCTAATGGACATATCATAGTACAGAAATTACTCCAATAATGAACAATAAAACAATGATGCCAAAGAGGGGCCTCCCTGGTGGCACAACGGGTTAAGCTCAGCACGATGAAGTGATCAGCAGCCACCGCAACACGAGTTTGATACCTGGACAGGGAGATTCCCACATGGCCCAGCAGACCTCTCCTGCCTTGCCCGCTGCTCCCCTCAGCAGTGTACTCCAATCAATCTACCTGTTCTACTCCCCACTCTGTCTCTGGTGAATCCTCTCACCACCCCAAACCTCTGGCCTGCACCTCAGCTTGTATGCATAAATAAATAAATATTCAAAAAAAAAAAACAACAATGATGCTAAAGAAACCCAGCTGATGAGACTTTCACCCAAGCTCAATAGGGAGAATTTTGTTGATGGCATTGGCGTATGTAAGCACACGCATGCGCAAACACATTCCCAAGCTCATCTAACAAGTTAGATAGGAGAAGAAAGTAGGAATAATCTGAAATAATATCGCTCACAGATGGTTGAACTCCAAGTTGTACTCACAGGGAGTAGTAATAATAGGGATGGAGGTAACACGAGTGACAGAAATAAGTACTGCTGGAATTTAGATGGGGGGTAAGGGTCTAGGCATGTCGGGTGACATAAATTCACTTAAAGCACTTTACTTTATATAAAGATATATAATGCCCAACAGGGACTTAAGTATTCTGAGGGAAAAAAAGAGCCAGGATACCAAAATCCCAAAGGACTTTTTGCTTCTGCACTATTTTAAGTTCTTTTCCACAACTGACCACTGAATCTTAAACTGCATAGACTCTGATACTATGATTTCAAGTGACTTCCACGGTCTGAATATTAGCAAGTCTTTTAGAATAAACTGGCTTTCCAGAAAAATTGTAAAATAACTACTGTCACCATACCTAAACATCGAGACTCAAATTTCTTGCATAAAGACAAATGTTAAGTCTGTGAAATTACATTAAGGATAAATATGTCCAAAATTTGGGGAAGGGTTTATTACTTAGATGACTGAATACCCTAAGCCAGCACTTTTCAAACTTTAGAATGCAGAATGTACTGAGTATTTGTGCCATTCCCCCAATTTCATATGTTGAAACCCCAATTCCAATGTGATGGTATTGAGGGTGGGGCCTTGAGGAGTGATTAGGTTATGAAGATGGAGCCCTCCTAGTGGAATCACTGCCCTTATAAGGAGAGGCCTTCATGTGAGGATACAAGGAGGAGTCAAAGCTCACCAAAGCTCAGCAGTCCTGAGCTCAGAACAAGAGATCGATCTCTGTTGATTACAAGCCACTCAGTCTATAGTATTCTCTCTTTTTTTTAAGCAATTACATAATAATTTTATTAAATGTCTTGTCCCCAAATAACAGCTGGGATTACCTTAGAGGAGGCTGTGCTCTTTTTAATATATTCAATATATTACTTTTTTATTATTTTAATTTTTTATTATTATTTATGTCTTTTACATTATTGTGTATTCCCCATAGGTTACCCACCACTGATTCACCCATGAACTGTCACCATAGTCCCGTGTGCTCTTTTCTACCCTGTTTTGAGCCCTTATCCTCTCCATTCCTCGCTGAGTGTCTCTCTCGTTTGGTTCCCTTATATATTCCTGCTATAAGTGAAACCATTCGATATTTTTCTCTTTCTTTCTGGCTTATTGTGCTTAGCATGATCCCTTCTAGCTCCATCCATGTTGCTGCAAATTGCATGTGTTTATCTTTTTTGATTGCTGAATAGTATTCCATATGTATATGTACCACATCTTCTTGATCCAGCCATCTGTTTTTGGGCATCTGGATTGTTTCCATATCTTAGCTAGTGTAAACAGTGCTGCAATAAACATACTATTCGCTTACAGCAGCCTGAACTGATGAAGATGGAGCATCTTTGTGTCCCTTGTAGATCTTATTAAGTTGCTATTGCTGCTATAGTCTTTCAGAACCAGGACTGAGATTCTGTAGTTCTAACAAGCTCCTGGATACTGCAAGAGTCTGTGCTAGCACCCAGAACGTATTTGCAGTAAAAAGGTCCCTAAGTGACTGACTTTCAAAGAATTTGACTCCATTCATCTGTGCTCATATTATTCTAAGGACAATTTGGTAATTGATTATTTGGAAGGGACTTCTAATCTCTGTTGGGCTTCAGTTTTATCAATAATTATTATAGGAAAACAATGACAGTGTTTAAACAGTGACAAACAATGACAAAGTTTAAAACAATTTAAACTTTCTTTATTTAGATTCTGGGTCCTTTTGAGGTCTATACTCAATGGAAATGTGAAATTGGGACACAAGTGTGGAGAAGATTTTTATTTTCCCCCATCATTTATCTTTCTTTCAAGTTTCACTTCATACGTACAATTTGACACAAGAAATATGGCATCACTGAACCGGATTTAGCAAACAGGGATGTAAACTGATTTTACCCCAACAAAAATACATCACACAGGGAGCAGCAATGAAAACTTGGACTGCTGTACTAAAAATATGGTTAAAGACACTTCAACTTCATCCGCTATAGGAATAGAACTAAAACAAACCTATTCATGAGGACAGCAGCAAGTTCTGCTTGTGTGCTCAGCTTTTAATGTCATTGTTGAGAAACTGACTTTTGAAAAAGGAAAGAGATCTTGCTTTATTTACAGGTGACCTGAATGTAAGAGAGAGCAGTATTTCAAATCTTATATTTAGAGGCTATTTAATACCACAATGGTTTTACTGGTTTCTCCAAAAGTTTTTTTTTTTTTTTTGGTTGTTGTTTTTTTTACTTTGTTACTTTCTCCTGCCTTCTGATGTACTCAACAAATAGTTTTTGAATACCAACCTCTTCCAGATACTGTTCTAGGAGCTGGGACATAGCAGAGATTAAAACAGGAACTTTCGACCTTGTATTCTAATGGAAGATGTCAGAAAATAACAAATGTTTAATTTAGAATATGAGAAAGTAAAAGTGCTAATGGAGACATATTCATAGCAGCATTACTCACAATGGACAAAATACAGAAGCAACCTAAGTGTCCATGTATGGATGAATGTTTTTAAAAAAATGAGGTGTATCAAAATGGAATATTATTCAGCCTTACAAAGAAAGGAAATTCTGACATCTGCTATAACATGGATCAAACTTGAGGCTACTATACTGAATGAAATAAGCCAGTCACAAGAAAAACAAATAGAGTACGATTTCAGGTACGTGACGTTACTAGAATAGGAAAATTCACAGATACAGAAATCAAAATGGTGGTTGGCAGGAGCTGGGGAGAGAGGGAGTTCTTTAATAGCTCTAGTTCAATAGTTTTAGTTTTGCCAGATGAAAAAGTTGTGGAGTTTGGTTGTATAACAATATGAATATACTTAGCACTACTGTACGGTACCAAGAAATGGTTAAGATGATACATTTTTGTTAAGTGTGTTTTATGTCGTGTATATTTTTTTAAAGCTAAGGAGAAAAACTAAGCAACAAAGTGGGTTAGTTAGGCCCAGGTTGGGGATATGGAATTTTAACTAGAATGTTTAATAAAGATCTCACTGATACAGTGAATTTGTGCAAAGAACTGAAGAAAGTGAGAGGTTGGATCACATGAGAGGAGAGCCTTGGGCAGAGGCAATGGTAATGGAGAGAGCAGGGATGACAAGGAGACCACAGCTCTGACTGTTTTGTTCTATCAACTTCACCCACCAGAAGGTTTACTGTCTGCTCCCATGCCCCTGGCAGGCCCATCAATTGAACTAGAGTTTGGTGCTGTTGGTTCTGTTGACAACAAAGCACTAAATGGAGCAAACAAATAGTCATTTAAGAGTACCTAAGCTTCTCTGTTGTCAGGAAGTTAGTTGCTCCTCTTCAAGTGTTTTCAGGTGTAAGAGCTGATGTGGAAGGTAAAATAGAAGGATTTGCTGTCAGGAAGTATGAATCTTTGACTCACCAATGAGGCAGAGATGAGGAGAGGAAGGTAAAGAGCATCAAACCTGTCCCCAGAGCAAACCCTAGGACAGAGGAGGTTCTAAGAAAAAACTGCCAGCATACAGGACATCTGGGATGCATGGAAGAAAGGACTGCTGGGGAGAAGGGCCAGCCCATTCAGTACGAACCATAGCCTAGCTCCACACAGCATAGTCTAAAGGATACAGAGTGACTGGGAGTAGAGCTTCTAGAAGGTTTCAGCAAGAAAGTTTCACATAAAAAGCCCCCTGCCTGTGAAGCAAGATTGAGGCATGTGGCTTCAGATATATAAAGGGGAGCAGAGAATAAGAAAGCCATTGGTGAATGCAACTGACACATCCCTGTGGACACTTAAAACTAATTCAGGACGGACTAATGTCTAGTAAAGTATGGGTGCTACTTATACTGGCATCGCCCTTGTTGGAAAGACTGGGAAATTAACTTTTTGAAGGAATTCAAGATTTATGTGTGTGTGTGTGCTCTGACAATGCAGGAGTCCATGATGGAAGCAGGCTCTTCCAATGTGGGTCAATCAAAGCCCAATGTGGGCATTCAGTCAATGCCCTGTTTCTGCTTGTTTTTCAATTTCTTTGTTAGTAAAATGGGGACAGTAATACCTGTCCTCGTGCAGTCGGCATGCGTGTCTAATAAAATAATATGAAAAACTACTCAGAGTAGATAAAGCCCTAGCTCTGTCCATAAATAATCATAATTATTATTATTATATTGTTTTCATTGTTATTTTATTACAGAATTCTTTTTTTATTAGTAAGGAAACATTGGTTTACAGCACCTTTTGTGATTCAGAGAACAGGCTCACACCTCCTCAGATGTACATCACCACACCCACCTCCAAAGCACCTGGATACCCTCATCACATACTATTGGGCCCCCCACCCCGCTTTGCTCCCACCCACACCCCTCCCCTCTAGTAGCCTCAATACAGAATTCTTCCAACCTCTCTCCATCCTGGAAAAAAAAAATCGGTAAAGAGTCTGAGCAAAGGAAGATTCTCAGGTTAGGTGCGTGATTTATTTGTCATGGTCCCTAATGAGGAATTTAGGTTTAAACCCTTTGGAAACATCTGTTGCGTTTCAACTCTGTAAGTGCAAAGCGGAGGAAAAAGTAGCATCTGGGCTAGACATCAAAAATATCTATCCCTTTGGGGTGTGGGTGGGGAAGAGAGAAAGAGAGGGAGGGAGGGTGTGTGAGAGAGAGAGAGAGAGAGAGAGAGAGAGAGACTAAATCCAAGCACTTGATCACTAGAAAGCACGGCCGGCCTGACACGGGGCAGCCGCATGATGAATGCGCGTGCAGGGCAGCCATCTGCTCAGAGCTAGGTTCTGAGTCCCAGTGTCCCGAGCTGGCTCAGCACTTTCCAGTGAGGGTGCTGAGAAGTGACTTTCTCTGTTCCCCACTCCCTCCCTTGTGCCAGCTTTTGCTTCTAGGAAAGGAGGAGGAAATGGTCCATGAAGTTTCATTTGCCTTGAAAAAAACCAAGAACATCATTGGAGAAATTATAGGCCATGGTACTGGCAGAGTACAGCAAAGGAGGGTGCCTGTGGGCAGCCCAGCCTGACACCTGCAAGAAACAGGGAAAGTCGATGTGGATAACATTCCCAAGTCACCAGAGGACACCCAAGCAATCAGAGAAGTTGCAGGGAAGAAGAAGACTTATAGGAAAAGGAAGAGATCTCCAAAGTTCAAGGATTTATTGTCCAAACCTCCCTCCCTACTCCTGCACTTTGAATAAGTTTCCTGGAGTTGTTCTGTCTCACTTGAAGAAGGTCAGCTCAAAAGCAGAGGGAGAGCTGGTCAACTGGTCACCTCCCGAGGCAACCATCTGCCAGGACTGGATGTCAGCACAGGCATCTGTTGTCACAGAGGGAACTGAACCCACTGCAGTGAGGTTGGCGACAGAATTGGGGCTGGCCTGGAAGCTCAGAGGGCAGGGTCCAAAGTCTGGTCAAGAGAGCAGGGTCCAAAGTCTGGTCTTTTCTGGCCAGCAGCAAAGTCAACTCGTTGCAGAGTCTTCCTTCTAGGTTGCACGTGAGACCTGACATGTCCATCCTAAGAGGCACAGGATATTTACCCAATACTACTTGAGGCCCTGTCAGTCTTATCAAGACACTTTGGGGCCCAATATTTACCCACACAGTCACAAAATGCTGGAAAATTATGTCATTTACAAGGAGTCTTGCTTTTCAGACCATCGTCACTGTTGGAATAATAAAATAAGAACCCTTGTCACTATTGGAAACAGAAAAGTACACAGAGCTTAAGGACCTTAGGTTTCGTTAGATCTGATCCCCTTGCTGGCACTTTGAGGTCACAGAGGCCATGAGAAGGCCTGCCACACACATGTAAAGCCCGACCGTGGCTCATTCCGGATCAGCAGGACATGTCCAATTTGTTCCCAGGATGCTCATGGAACAGAAGGCTTGACTGACTTGAAACTACCTGTAACTTCTACATCCATTTCCCCCAAATGGAGTCTGAATGATACAATTAACAAACAGCTGTGATTACTGCCAACCAATAGCATCTGGTGAGGAGTCACAGGGAGATGGAGAAGAAACAGAAAGGAAGGGAAAGGGGCCATAATGTGAGCATGGCAATGAGGAACAGAGGAGCAGAGAGAACATGGTAGAAAAAGATAGGGAAAAGGTTACAAAGGAGGATGTGGAGAAAAAGGAACGCCCCTACACTGTTGGTGGGAATGCAAACTGGTCCAACCTCTATGGAAAGCTGCATGGTGGGTTCTCAAACAACTAAAAACAGAGCTTCCATATGACCCAGCAATTCCACTCCTAGGAATATACCCAAAGTACACACACACAAAAAAACAGTAATCCAAAAGGACATATGCACACCTATGTTTACTGCAGCACTATTTACAATAGATAAAACATGGAAACAACCCAAATGCCCAAAAATTGATGATTAGATCAAGAAGATGTGGTATAAGTACACGATGGAACGCTACTCAGCAATCAAAAATGATAAACTAATGCAACTCACAGCAACACGTATGGAGCTAGAAGGGATCATGCTCAGCGAAATAAGCCAGAAAGAAAAAGAAAAATATTGAATGGTATCACTTACAGAAGGAATATAAGAGAGCCAAATGAGAAATCAGAAGAAGAAAATAGCACACAAATCAAAAACAAAAACAAAAACTAGCAGGCAAACACAAATAAGAGACATTCTGCAGGTGACGGGGAGGAAGAGGGACCAAAATAGGGGAGAAAAGAGCACAAGGGATGATGGTGATTGTTCACAGGTGAACTGGTGGTGGGAAACTTACAGGGGATACATAATAATGTAAAGGATATAAATTAAATTAAAGAAAAAAAACAAAAAAGAAAAGGGTACAAAGGAGAAAGAGTTGAAGAAGAGGCAAGAGACCGCACAAAGTTTGATGTAAAGAGGACTGTAAGAAGACTGGGATGGTGGAGAGGGAATGAAACCTAATGAGAAAAGGGAAAATCAAGGGGAAAACTTAAATTTTCAAGAAGAATTGGACTAAAGGAGCAGAGAATTCAAACCAGGATCCTGCTGAGAAGTCCGACAAGGTTGATGTTTGTATGTATCAGATACGTATTGCCTTGAGCTCTAACCACAGTATTTTATCACAAGGAGTATAGAAGTGCCTGGTTAACAACACCAGTACCCCTTACCCCCCTAAATGTGGATGTTCAGAGCCCCCCCTCATACTCCAAGATATTTTTCACCTCCAGAACCCAGTCATTGCAGAGAACAGGAAGTTGAAGTCTTAAGTTACACTCCAGAGGCCAATAGGGCAGCACAAAGCTCATGTTACTCCTACTTTAATCTTGGTTTTTGCTTCACAAACCTGCTTTGAACCATGCATGGTACTGAAGTCTGATGGTGCTTTTGGCTTAGGTTTATGGCTTTGTCAGCAATTGCTTAAGTTCTAAGCCATCACTTTATTTTTCTTCCCTACTCAAAAATAATTATCAATAAACATACGCATAAATGCAAACCTGGGTAAATAGTGGCATAAGTGAAATGAAAGTCAACTGCTTTGTCATTCTCCTTACTTCTTTTTTATTTTTTTTATTGTTGTTTATATCTTTTACGTTATTGTGTATTCCCTTCGGTAACCCACCACCGATTCACCCATGAACTGTCACCATAGCCCTTGTGCTCTTTTCTACCCTGTTTTGAGCCCTTATCCTCCCCATCCCTCACTGAGTGTCTCTCTCTTGTTTGGTTCCCTTATATTCCTGCTATAAGTGAAACCATTCAATATTTTTCTCTTTCTTTCTGGCTTATTTCGCTTAGCATGATCCCTTCTAGCTCCATCCATGTTGCTGCGAATTACATGTGTTTATATTTTTTGAATGCTGAGTAGTATTCCATTGTATATATGAACCACATCTTCTTGACCCAATTGGAAGAATTAACATTATCAAAATGGCAATCCTACCAAAAGAAATTTATAGATTCAATGCTATACCAATAAAAATTTCAATGTCATTTTTCAAAGAAATAGAAAAAATATTGATAAAATTCATAGAGAACCATGAAAAACCCAAATAGTCAAAGCTCTCCTGACTAAAAAGAAAGAAAACAGAGGTATTTCACTCCCAGATTTCAAACTATACTACAAAGCAATAGTAATTAAAACAGCATGGTACTGGAACAAAAACAGACACACAGACCAATGGAAGTGAATAGAAAACCCAGAAATAAATCCACATACCTATAAACAACTAATCTTTGACAAGGGTGCAAAGATTATGCAATGGAGCAAGGTCAGTTTGTTCAATAAACAGTGCTAGGAAAACTGGTCTCCTTACTTCTTTATGAAAGAAACAGAGGAGGAGGGAGCAAGGGAGGGAGCTTAAATGATGCAAGAACAAAAATGGAGATAACACCAAGAACTCATGAATCTACCACGAGAAGCCCAGCATCCTGCAAATCTGGCAGAGGCCTTCTGCATACGCTGACCAACTGTTTAAGGAATTCATTACTTCAAAAGGAAATGCCTGGCAAATGGCCTGCCATCATGATTTAGCTTTCTAAGAGACATCATTTGCAAAAAAGCAATGTGGCCAAAGTGGAAAGAGTTCTGCAGCAGCATTTGCAGTGCTGAGTATGGCTACGTAACTCAATTTTTTTTTCCCAGTTTCTGGATCTATGTCTGCAAAAGAGGTTAATAACTCTGCCTCAATTTCACCTTTAGCATTTCTGGGAAATGTCAGATGCAGATCAATTCCTATGAGTTTCTCTAGGAGGAAAAAAATGTATTATAATACAAAATATACCAAATAAATGAATCACCTTTTTGAGTTCTTATCTCTGGGATAAACTAAGAGGTGACAGCTTCTTTTTTCAACAAGGTGATCTCCTACTCTAAGAACATGGCTTGATCACTAACCCCAGTTCACTGTAACCAGAGGTCTAAAAAGTCAATAAATTTGGAGAGGGAGAGAGAGAAACTTAGTTTAAACTGTGGTTTTATAGAAACTTCGGGGATAATACCTGCCAAGAGCCTAGCTAAAAGTGTGACTCCAGTTTCCTGTTCCTGCTGAGTCAGCTCTCCATGGTGTATCCCTGTGAGGTCTGACACAAATTCTACATCGAATTCAAATTAAATAGAACAGGAGAAGAGAGATAGCAGAGGGTCCACCTGACCCCTAGGTTTGGCCTCACGTGCACCACTTCTTCCCTGTGATTATATAACATAGCACAGTTGTCTACCACTTACTCACCTTCTACAATAAATCTTAGGTACAGGGTTGTGGCCTTAGGGAAGTCTGCTCATCACCTAATTGAGGCAATTCTTCCCTCTTTGCTTTTCTCTTTGCTTGTTCACAAAACTCTGATTCTTTCAGGTAGGAAGATGCCCGAGTCCAAGTAAAAGACCCACTTGTCCAGCTTTTTTTGAAGTTCAAGATGGCAATGTGATACAGTTCTGGATACGGCAATGAAAGTAAAAGCCTCTTGGTTGCTTCTGGGGCAAGTTTGCTTCTGAATATGAAGGGACAGGTGCTGTCCCTCCCTTTCTGTCCTGTACAGGAGGAGACAAATGCAATGGTCACCAGAAACCAGCGTGCCGACAAGAGCCCTGGTGTGGAGGGCACAGCAGCAGGATGGAAAGAGTTTTCATCCCTGATGATGTCACTGAGCAACCAGATCTACCCTAAAAACTGCCTACATCTGGTCTTGTTGATATCTGAGAACAAGAAACACCTATTGACTAAGTCATCAAAATCAAGTCACATAACACTCTGATCATATTATTTCATGGTAGAGAAACAGTTCTGTAAATAGAAATAGCATCCTGGAGCAATAGGAATAAAAGATATTTCCAAGATTCCCTGCATCCAGGAAAAAGTATCCTTAAACCATCTCTACCGTTTAAGCCCCATCCTTCGTGGTTTGTATGTAAAGATGCAGAATTATTCCTTGAATCCTGACTCCTTGGCCTCTGCAGTCTCACCATTTCCTACCAGCCGATTCCTTCAGCTGTTCACATCCACCCTTTATGACTTTCCATCCATTAGTCACTTGCATTGTCCAGGTTTACAATTTTCCAAACTCTGCCCATTTCAATTAGATGCCAGGGTCGCAGACATAACCCGGCAGCCCGACCTGCACAGGGCTAATATCAGTGGCGGCTGCATCCCTGCAGGCTCTATTTCCACGTATGCCCTCTTGAGTCCAGGACTAGATAATTTCACTCATCTAGAAAATTAAGGTGAATAAGAGAATAGAAAACTGGAATGGCATATGGTCCAGCTTCCTGAATTTGTCTGATTATCCATTATCAAATAGCAGGCACTGAGTTATTAAGTCTATTGACAGATGCAATGTAATTTTCTTCAAACAGATAACTGATCCGGGAGCTGATAAAGTCTGAATGTGCACTGCACACACTCTCATATTTTGATCATTCTTCACTTTCTTCATTCAGTGTTCTATGTTATCAAATTACCAGAAATATATACACAGAAGTAAAGCAGCAGAGGATGCCTTAAATTAATACTCAGGGCTTCCATTTACTTGCTTAAAAGTGTTTCACTCTGCACAGCATTGCTTTATATACTCTTGGGATCAAGAACATAAAAATAAGTAGGAAAATTACAATACAAAATGTTCATAAATATGAATCTAGAAAAGGTGTGAAATAAATTAACAGAAAGAGGTGAGATCGGGCTCTAAGCTTAGACAATTTTAAGGCTCTGAAGCTCAGAGACAGTGCTGCTCTGATGCTGTTACGTGTGGGAAGGACTTTCATTTTCTAGCCCCTGTAAGCTTATTCTCATTCAGCAATAAGGAACACTGAAATATCACTCAAATTACGTAGGCAAAATAAAAGCATTGGCATAATACCTAGTACAAACTGGGGAGAATACTTTGCAAGCATCTTAAAAAGCCCTTCTGAATACACACGGTAGACACCCAAATACACAATGAGAGGGCACACTTACCTCCCAGTTTGGGGGAGTAACTTTTTCTTACTTATGAAACTAACAAAGTCCTTTTAGCCATGATTTAGCCTTGGACCCTAATTCACAACAATTCTATTTTTCTTTTCTGATCTTTCTGCTCCACTAAGATGACTTTGTCAATGCTCTGAGTTCTACCACACCCCCCTACACACAAAGAAGGCTTTTACATGTTTGCTGCTGAGTATATATAATATATATGTTTTGATTAAAATGCAAATTCCAGAGATAATTTGACCCCTTTGAGTGGGAGGGAACACAATGCCAGTTCTAATTACTCTTGCTTAGTGAAGATGCAGGTGAGACCCTGTCTTCACTATAGACACAGGGGAAATGACTGGGATTGAGTTCTTGCTTAAAGCCAAAATACTTTAGAAATTCAGACATGTGACCATTTGCTTCACAAGCAGCCACTGTGTATTAAACTTAAGGTAAAATCATTGATTATACATGACTACAAATATAAGCAACGATAGGATGTATAAGAATCTTAATTAGTAATTGTAGTGCTCTTAGTCCCTGGGGTATCAGATTCAAGTTACTGTGCCCCTTTAAGAGACACTCCCCAGGTATTCTCTCTGTGTTCCTGGCTGAAGGCTTTGATGTTTGTTTAAGGATTTTGTGGGTTATCATTTTCCCTTTGCTAAACAGTACTAGGAAAGCATTTTCTTCCTGGCTAGTCATTTTCAAAGACTGAAGGTAGGTAGAGGTAGCCTATGTGTTTTCTCTTATAAGTTAAATTTATTATTCTTTCAGAAGCAAAATTCCACAACAAATTTCAGTTCTCAAACTTTTTCTTGAAGGGTATTTAGTGCAATCAATTTCTGCATGATTTTGCTTGTTTCAGAATTTCTCTTCCCTCCTGGAAGGACCACATACTGACGTGAGTAACAGACTTCAAAAGAA
Source organism: Scalopus aquaticus (assembly GCA_004024925.1). NCBI lineage: Eukaryota > Metazoa > Chordata > Mammalia > Eulipotyphla > Talpidae > Scalopus > Scalopus aquaticus. Next base: position 60,029 of record PVIJ01005474.1, read on the forward strand.
GAATAAAATAAAAATATTAATTTCCCAGAGCTACCCGAATCCTCACAGCCATGCTGTATGTGCAGGACACTGGTGTAAGCTTGCAACGAACATCAATATTTATTATGAAGATGTGTGTATTGATTGAACTGTAAAATGATTCAAAATAATATATGCCATCCCAATAATTGAACTCCATTCAAAAGAACACCAATGTAGCCACAATGAAAATTGAAAGAGACGATTTTGATTTATTAAATTACTCTATGCAGCCACAAGATATTGAACAAAAAGAGAAAAAGTTAATATAAGTCTACAGTCATGTTGCCTTGTTGTTAGGAAGAGGGACCAGAGACATATAAGCCCGCATGGCTAAGGGACCTGTTCCCACATTACTTCTAGGACAGGTGCTTTTTTGAAATGAAGTGGGATAAGGCAGACTTTCTCCCATGAATGGCCTGCCCCCTTATCACATCGCCTGTTCTATAAGACCTTCTCTGATCACCCCAAATATTCAAGTTTCCCTCCACACTGAACTGAACTTAAGAACTGAACTTCTATGTCTGTAGGTAGAAATGGACATGAGGGAAAGTAGTATGGATGAAATTCACACTTAAGGATATCCTAGTGGGGCTGACTTATTCAAAATCCTCAGCTAACCAGAATCTTTCCCTGTTTTCTTCTTGAACACAAGTCAAAGCACATACATCTCACAGCATGTTCAGGGAGGATGTGGGGTCCATTGGCTTGTTTTTAAAGGATTTTAAAAGTCTGCACTGAGGCCAATAAACTCATCTCGGCTTTTTCTATCTCTTCAATTAATGGTACAAATTCATATTTAGATTGAGAGTTCTGTGATATTCTAAATATATTATTAAAGAAACATGTAATTGTTTTCCATACTATAATTACTAAGGCCTGAAAGTAAACAGAAAAAAATTTAAATGTAGATTAAAAGAAGATATTCTATGCAACTGTCATCCAACTGCTGTTCAGGGGTATATTGTTGATTCCTCAATATACCCCTAACACATTATTTTGGTTCATCAGGGTATCCTGGACTGAAAGGTTGACCCCCAAAATATATGTCTACCAGGAACCTATAAATGTCACCTTATTTGGAAAAGGTGGTCTTTACAGATTATCCAGTGACCCCAAAATCTAATGATAATTGTCTTTATAAGAAAAGGAGAAGACAGGGAACATAGAAGGTGTGGGTGTACAAGGCCAAGGGGTCAGTGAATTATGTGCTTTTCCCCCATGGACTAATCTATGGAACACGGAACACTAATCTACGGCTGTTAAGAAGATTAGAGCCATGGGTGGGAGTCGGGTGTGTATCATTGGACTCACTCCCTAAATCCAATATACAGTTTGATCCACCCTTTTCTGTCAATAAAAAGGCCAGGATCTTGCTCTCGAGCAGCATCCTGCATTCAGTAGCCTGCTCCACGACTCCCGTGTTATCAGTGTGGTGTTGCTTCCGAGGCAACAAGAAGGTTATGTGAAGACACAAGCAGAGTTTGGAGGTATGCAGCCACAAGCTGAGAAACCCTCTCCTAAAGCTTTTGGAGGAATCATGTTCATGCTGACATCTTGATCTCAGACTTCTGCTTTTATAACTGTGAGAGAATACATTTCTGTTGTTTTAAGTCACCAATTAGTGGTAAATTGCTACAGCAGCCCTAGGAAACTTAAATAAGGAGCTTTACTAATTTGATTAAATGCCACTTACATTCAAACAAAGTATCATAAAAGATGAAGACACTTTACTAAATCATTCAACAAACCCTTAATGTGATAGGTTGTGCCAGGCACAGTGTTAGATTCTGGAGATACTGTAAAAACTTAAAAGATATTACAGTATAAGATCCTCATTGACTCTGCAGTGAAATCTGAAAAGGCATTTTCTCCCTCAGTTTTTGTAGAATTAAAAAAAAAAAAGAACAATCAGATTTTAAAAGCAGAAAGTGAACTGGAGTGTGGGGTGAAATTCTTTTGATATAAAGGTTATGAAGATGATTTTAATATGTGGAAAAATACTGCTACTAAAGAAGTGCAAAAAGGCTTAGAGACATTTCATTCAAACTCAGACTTTACCTGTCCCCAAAGAATGAAAATACTTTGTACATTACCTGTTAATTACAAAGGGAAACAGCAGCACTTGGGAACCTCCCCCCTTCACAATAACTGAACCCTTCGCAAATGATCTCTCCTGATGAAGATCTTTTCCTCCATCCTATTCTAAGAATTAGTAAATAAAAGTGGTTTCACATCCTCTGTTGTTTTTCTACATTTTCCAGATGATATTTTGCATTATGATGTGTCATCCCATGTTGTATCAATCACATTACAATATGTCACTTAATGTAACATAAAGCAATATGATTGACACAATTTACTAGGGCTTGTCACAACATTGCATGTCAACCAGGACATTTTTATGGGTTTTGTAAAGAAAAAAAAAAGACAACATATTTCACTGAACATCACATCCAAGGTGCAGGGAGGGGGGGAAAGAAAGTCTCCTTTGAAGATTTTTGCAACATTCCTGTTGAGGGAACTGATAAACATCTGCTAAGTAAATGGAGTCAAATATCTCCCCTTTATCCATATCAAATGGGTCTGATAAACTATTGCCAGCCTGTCTCAGGTTCGTGGTCAACTCTTACTGCGCCCTGTTCCACTTGCCACATTTAATCCAAGACACATTATAAGATCACCTTTAAAAAGTGGAACAGAATGATCAAATCCACACATCTAAGAAAAAAGAGGCAGGCAGACCTCAGTGGCAGATTGGGAACATCCCAGCAACCATTATTGGTGCAAATACAGAGGCAAGTAACTCAAAACTTAAGCAAAAAGGACGATTTATTACAAGGACATAGGGATTTCTCAGGAAACAGAGCGGGAATAGAATTAGACCTTAAAAAAATACTAAACGCAATGATTACAAATCATGAGAATTCTCTTTTCACGTCTGTCTTTGTGTCTCTATTCAACCTGTTCTCTTCGTTTTGCTCTACTGCTGCTCAATCCATTTGGCATCATTTACTCCCATAACAATCACTTTACAAGTTCAGAATCCCAACCACATGGGAAATGTCTGTGTGTGCTTGTTTATTTCCATTGTGAGATCTAGTTCCCTCTTCCTATAATAGTCCAATAATCCAGAAATGCAGTGCATGAGAGATGAATCTTATCCTCTAGCTTCAGAGGAAACTCAAGTGGGCAGTATGTATAAAGTGTTAATCAACCAGTGATCTGTCACCCGGGCCAGCAATTGGTCTGGGAAAGGCTCAAGGCCTAAAAAGACCTAATTAACATGAATCCAGGGCAGATTTATCTAGGAAGCTAGGATAGGAACTCCACTCTTTTCCCACTGCAAAAGAATGAGAGCTTGGGATGGCTGTAGCCATTTTTACTACCATGGAGGATGCCAGTTTGAGAGCTGAGCTAATTCTGACCAAAGGAAACCATGATTTGGATATATTGACATCATCTGAGTGCTTGATCAAATCACCCTGGAGCCCAGATCTCTCCAGAACAGTCTGGGTATATATGTCAACAAAATCCCTTTATGCTTAAGAGTGTATGAGTCAAGTTTTCTATACTATGCAACCAACTTCTGTAAGAGGCCAGCTTATTCTCTTTAGGAAAATCTCTAGCCAGCCAGCTTCAGACAGCCAATGTAATCCATCATACCAGAGGTACAAACACAATCTAACACCAGAGTCCTACATGTGGGTGGGACTGAGTAGTGAGTGATAGAAAAGAAGATGGGGTGGCACATTGAATAAAATCTATTAGCAGTGAAGATGCCCATTTGCTGCATGAGTCTGGACAACCACCCTCTGTGCTTTGATTCTTTTCATTTTTAAGTTGGTTAGTCACTTCTCTGCATCTTAACTCTTCCTAGTATGCCACTGAGGGGCTAATTGGATATTCATTCTAGAAACCTCACAGATAGGTTCTAATTTGCATTCAGGTGCTGTTTTTCGGTTTTGGTTTTTTTTACTTTTTTTTTTTTCTTTTTGCAATTCTTTTCATCTCCTGTTTGTGAAGAAAGGAAAACAGTGAAATACTTTTAGATTCCATAATATGCTACCCCCATGCCCCTGCCCAAGTTTCTGTGGAAATTCTCCTTTAAGAACACCCCTGCTTGGGCCTCCCTGGTGGCACAGCGGTTGAGCGCTGCGCTGTGGAGCTGTCAGCAGCCCTCGATGCGAGTTCGATGCCCTGCCGGGGAGATTCCCACATGGTGCAGCAGACCTCTCCTGCCTCGCCCGCTGCTTCCCTCAGCAGTGTATTTCTGATCTGCCTGTTCTGCTCCCCGCTCTGTCTCTGGTGAGCCCTCTCGCCACCCCACGCCTCTGGCCTATACCCCAGCTTGTATAAATAATAAATAAATCTTAAAAAAAAAAAAAAAGAGAACACCCCTGCTTAAGAACTGGGATGGTGATGTTGCTCATTCTCTGCTGCTGAGGGTGCCAGCAGCTCAGTCTTTCTAGTCTTTCTGGTTGATTCATGGGTGTGCCTTAACAGGGGGCACAAAGCTGCTCATACCCTTTTTTGAAGGATATCCTCTTGGAACGTAACACAAAGCAAAAGCAGGGCGATGCATAGAAAGTTATGCCCAATGTTCATTCAAGTGTTTTGCTTTTTTTAAATAATGATTTAAAATGGAAACAACTGAATGCTAAAAACTTGCTTAAATAAAACATGATTTATCTTGTTCAATAAAATTATAATTTATTCATGCGAGATCTTATTAAACAATTAAAATTTTTTGTTTTTGTAGAATATTTTAGGAAATGGAAAAATGCTTATGAAATACTGTGAAGCAAAATAAGCAGGTGCCAAGGTGTGTAGTAGGCAACATACTGATCACAAACTCTGCACATACTCATACACACTACAGACTGGCAGGTAACAAGTGTTCACTGCAGTTACCCCCAAGAGTCTCGAGAAAGAAGAACTGGGCCTCCCTCATGGTACAAAGATTAAAGTCTCAGCATTATCAAGCTATTGCCAGCCACTGTGGCATGAGTTCAATCCTGGGCCAGGGAGCTAACCCACATGGCACAGCAGACCTCTCCTGTCTCCCCCGCTGCTCCCCTCAGCAGTAAATCCACCTGTCTTGCTCCCCACTCTGTCTCTGGTAAATCTTCTCAACACCCGCACCTCTGAACTACACCCCTTCTTGTTTGCATAAATAAATAAATCTTTTAAAAAAAGATAGGAGAATTATGAGTGAATTTCCTTTCTTTTTCATGGACCTATTTCATATTATCAAAATTAGCCCACGTAAAATAAACATCACTTTTAGAACTAATTTGGGAAAAAAGATTATTAAGAACATTTGCTTATTTTCATTTTTAAGTTGGTTAGTAACTTCTCTGCATCTTAACTTCTTCCTGGTATGCCAGTGAGGGGCTAATTGGATATTCATTTTAGAAATTTTTGTTGATGTAAAAAGTATTTTATTCTCTAAATGTTGGACTTAGAGACAGTAAAAGCATGTTGATGTGAATTAATTTTGAAACAATGTAAATGTTCCATAGCTAACCCACACTGAAGTGCAATAACTTTAAAAATTATTAACTGACATTATCCACTGAAGGAAGGAAAGGATATTTTTATTCATTCTGTTTCTGAGCTGAAGAATTTTGTTTCTACCAAAAGAACCAAGTCCTCACTTTAATTTCCACCTTTGAAACTCCTCCAAATCAAAGGTCAGAACAACTTCCTTTCTGCATCACCATATTGTGGCAGCTGTATGATTTATAACTCTGATTACATTTTTGTCTCCTACAATATGTGAAAGTGAGTGAGGTCAGAGACTCTGCTTTCACTCAGTTTTCTTGTTTTTGTGGCTTGAAGTCAAATTATTCAGATTACTTTAATGCAGTTTTGTTTAGCTTAATTATATACTGAAAGTCTGGCACACATAATTAATCAAAGTATTGCTAGTGACTGTTGAACAACCCGTATCTGTTGGAAATTTTATTATAAAATGCCGGATGTGAGGGGAAGGGAGATAAGAACAGACGAGCAAGGAAAACCATGCCCTCTTTCTCAGTGTCATCGAAGCAGTGATGTATGTTGAGGGAAATCAACTTACTTTTACCAATTTGTCGTCACTTGCAAAAAATCCAAAACATAGCTTCCATTTTTTATTTTCGCCTGCCATGTTGACATACCAACAAAAAGGATCTCATATATTTTTCACTTCACTCTATACAAATAAACACTTTGTTTTGACGATCTCATAGGAATACTGGATACAACTAGTGATTATATAATCCAGGCTTTCAACAAAGCCTTCAGCTCCTCCCTAGTATTCAACTGTTACGCTTATATTCCCTCCCTTATTTCATGAGAAAGAGGGGAGATAAATGGCTCTCCAATTTTTTTTAACAATAAAGTCTTTTATTTTTAGTTTCTTTAAACTTCATGGACTTTTCTGGAACTTTAAGAATGTATAAAAACTGAGTTTAAAATGTGCTTCAATATATGTTGCCATGAGTTGATAGAGTATCATTAGTAAATCTAGAATCCCTTGAGCATCCACTTTTAGTGACAGAGTTTAACGTACCAGTACCGAGTGCCTACTGTGACCCAGCATTGGGCTGGGCTCTGAGTTTCATTAGATAACAGAATTGTTCATACCTTCAAAGGGCTTACAGAAGAACAGTGAAACAAAACAAGAGCAACAAACACAGACTTGCAGTGGTATGATAAGTCCTCTCATGGAGCTGGGCAGGAGCTCACAAACTGGCCCAGGAAGGCTTCTCCAAGGAGATGACACTGACAGTATTTAGAAAGATAGATACAAGGCTGCCAGGCAATAAAATGGAGGCCTTCACCTCCAAGTTCCTCAGTGATGCTCACAGCAACCTTTCAATAGTGGTAGCACAGGCATCGTTAACTCCATTCTGGAAATGAGAACACTGAGACACAGACAGGAGGAATGACTGGAGCAGTGTCACTCATCCAGGGAGCAAACTGCTCTTGCCGCAAACCAGACTTCCTATAGAGTAACCATTGCTCTTCCCACCAAGGCAAAACAAAGAACCTATCATTTTGCTAGAGTGTGCAATGCCCACGCAAAGGCATTTCACAGAAAGTGCATTATTTGTAAATAAAGATCTTTATTACCTCCCAGAGTTATCAAGTGAACTTAAAAAACTGCTTCCTCCAAGCACTTTCCTCAGCCAAAACCAACGCAGCACATGTTAAGTATTTGGCCCAAGATGATGATAATGAGGAAACTGGGGATCCCAACACACATGCTCTTTCATTCCCCTGAAATGCTGATCGTTCTATCAGGGGCTCCTAGGCACTGACCTGGTTATTTCTCCATTTTGCATAACCCCAACGTTGCACCTACAACAAAGTCCCTTTCTCCTCTATTTAATTGCTATGGTCATTGCCACTGTTGAGTGAAAAATAAAATATTTCTGTGCTGACATGTCACTTTATTTGGTTCTCCTTATTAAAAAAACAGGGAGAGTAGAACTGAAACCAGGAGAAAATAATCCTGTTTGATGAAAGGCAACAAAATTATAGAAGTGGTCAAATTGCACAGAATCCAACCAAATATGAAAATTGGAACCAGAATATGCTTCCAATAGAATCAATGGCTTCAAGAAGTGGCTGTGACCACAATTGGTCACTGCCCCACTCAGCCCCAGTCATATTTCAGCACCTTCAAGAAGTAGAGGTAGGAGGCTACCGTAAAGCCCTGCTTGGCCCTGGGCTGCTGCCGATGCTAGTCACGAGGTAGCTGAATTTAGGAGGTGAAGACCCACCCAAAATGGAGAGGGCAGCGCAGATGGGCGGTCCCTATGGTCTCTGCACAGAGAGTGTGAGGATGGAGAGCACTTTTAGACTTCCTGTAGGTCACAAAAAAAAAAAAGCCTATCTTGTCCTTGTCACCTCCCGCCTCTCAGGAGTTTTCTGAGACCAAAAATAACATTTATATTGAGGCAGTCAGCTTCCATGCTCTCCCCAGTACAAATTTTGTCTCCTAATGCCTTTGATGCTGTTTGCATCGAAATTACTCTTAAAAATACATAAGCAAGCGTAATTGAGTCAAATAGTTTAAATGTAACAAGTCAGAAATGAACACAAACAAAATTTCTAGCTCGTGTTTGAAAAGGAGAGGGCGAATCGCCAGCAGGGCACACCCTGTATCTCGAAGCCATAACTCTCCCGTCTGACGCTCCTAAACATGCCGCAGTTCCCCGTAAACCAAAGAAAAGATGCTTTCTCCCAAACAAGGGAGATGGCATGCCTGGTCCTTGCCTTACACCAAGATGCTGTCCATTTCTACCCGGTCAAAGAATCCACCAGAAAAGGATAAGGCAATTTCTATCCTTAGACTTCATTGGCATCATCTATAATATATTCGTGTTTCTTATCCCTCTCCTTTGTCTAAAGATGAAATGCGATTGAAAATCAGAGCAAACTCGAGTATCACTCACTAATCTACCCACACCCAGAATACACCTATCCGTGAACAAAGAAAAGAGAACAAGGGCAGAGAGATATTCGGGTTATGATGGGATGGGGGGCGGGGGGAGGGAGCACACGCTTGCACACATGCGCAGCGTGCGCACACGCTCACTCCCGCTGCATGTGTTAATCCATACCCCTTGCCCTAGGGAAAGACAAAACATGATCCTCACCCATTTACAGTTAATCTCAAAGGTTAATTTTGTTGCCTATAGGCTGTAAACAAAGAAGATGTTTCTTTCCCTGCACGGGGCCTCTTCCCATAAGCGAAACAGAGAAGAAAGTCAGTGCGTCCTGAGGATTGAGAGGTCGGAAGATCCGAAGAACCTGGTGCTGACAGACCTTCTTATTAAAAAGCATACTCCGGTGGCTGGGCTGCAGCTGATGGCCTGACACGGCCGGACTTCAGAAGGCCAGCACACAATCAGTGGACTGTGCTGCTCTGGGGACAGCGGGGCACGGGGGAGCCTTTTCTAATTTGTCAAAGTTGTATCTAATTCCACAGAACAAAGTTCGCAAAGAGAGATGAGCAGAATCCACAAATTATTGCTCATTCACCAAGCCCCTGATGGAGCGATAGAAGCAGCACACAGCAGGGTTTTGTGAAGTAACTCGACCCTTGCCAGTCGGCTTGGGTAATTCTGCCTTGTGGGCATAACAGTTTCCCTTGTTTTTTGTTTAATAGGATTATTTCTCAGAATATTAAAAAGATAACATCAACATCTTTCAGTGGTCCCATAAACTATTTCTGGAAATATAAAGAGAACCGTGCAGGAGGTTTCCTTACTCCTGACTTTTGTTCTCCTGTAAGCGGAAAATAAAAGAATTTGATTTTGTGAGGGGTGTGCCTGCAGCAGATAAAACAAAATGTTATGTTTTCTAGAAGGACACTATCATTCAAATTTACATTGCCCATTGAAACTCCTGCTTGCCTATCTGGAAAATGAGACTGGCTTTTAAATGAGAGCTTAGAGAGTCAAACTCTGAACATTTAGGAACTGTTAAGGTGGGAAGCACTGACATGTGTCAGGCAAGGCAATTAAAAGGAAACACATTTTCTGGAAGAAAATGTATTGAACACTCTTTAAATGAAGTCTCCAGGAAAATATGGCTTTCTTGTTGGTGAGGAGTGACTGCTGCAGTCAAGCAGAGCAGACAGAAATCTGTAAAGACTTCTGTTGATCTAAAATTGCCCACACCAGGAACCTGGGAGGTAAAAGCGAATGGTCCACATAGGTCAGTGACTTCTCCACAGCAATACCTGAGGAGTTCTTGTAACTCTGTGTTTCATGATGATAGCAAAAGGAAGAGTTGGGGGGAACTGAGATCAGGTGATGGAATGCCCCATACCATTGCTAAACTGTGAGTTGAACCAGAAGATACAATTCACATGTGGGCAGGAGCAGAGGCTAAGTCCAGGGCTCGCTCCCTACCCTTCCTCATTATGTTCCTTGAAACTCTTTACCTCCAAGCTGTCCTAGGTTGTCCAAGAAGCTCCATTTTCATACCACACTCAGTCTTATTCTAACTGATCCCTTTCTTTTTTACCTAATAGCAAAGACACTCAGCGCAGAGATTTAGAATTCATCAAAATTCACTCTTTGCCTTCATCTGGAGTCAATATGGGGACTGCATGGCTCTAGATATTGATCTTGTTGCATAGATCCATGAAAGTGCAACAATTTCAGCAAATGTGACTCTTCCAACACAGGGGGCTCTGCTAACTGCTGTTGCAATCATTTCTTCTGCCAAACACTTTCCTCAACTATGAAGAGATTGATTTTAAGAACCATCCAGGTTTGAACAAGAAAAAGAAAAAACTCCATGTGGAATATACCTGAAAGATAGTTCTTCTTACTTTGAAACCTTTTGCTATTTCCTGTCCTTCTCTAGCAAACTCAGTTTCAATTAACTGGAGATTCAAGGAGAATCTTTCTTGTTGCACCTGTGAGGTTAGGCTTGGGGGTGGGGGTGGGGGGCAACCTGGAAGCATGGACACCTGGGATTTTGAATTAACATCTGACTTTAAATTCTGATGAGAGCACTTCCCTCGAGACACAGGCCATGACACCTACCACATCTGAGCCTCAGTTTTCTTAAGTAAAATGGAGCTCAAAATAATGTTTCCTACATTGCAGGACTGCTGTGAAAAAAATAGGTGGGTCCGGACATATGAGGATACCTTGTAAAATAGTCCATAAATGTCAACTGCTGCTTTTGCTTGGTTGTTTGCTTGGATTTTATGATTTTTAACTATTTTGGTTCATTAGCAAGATATGTCCCTACAAGATCAACCGATTTAACAGCTTTTACTACAGTCCTTCCTCGCCTTAATCAAATGGCTTGGGAGGCTGGGTCTTTCACATCCCATTCTTTCAAAACATAAAATAAGTGTTTATATAAAAATTAGCTTTGCCATTTTGATTGGATGTTTTGGTCAAATAAAAAAGGTTTCAAGCTAGGTGTGTAAGACTGTGTGTACAGTGTATTTATAAGAAAAACCACCGTCACAGTATTATTTTATGGCATTTACTTTTAGTTTTCTCCCCAATGTACAAAAGGTTTTTGAGAAGACTTAAAATATAAGGCACAATTACCATGAAACTGAAAAATCATTAAAATGAGTAAAAAAAAAAATAATAAGTCAGTCTATGCAAATTTCTGCAGCCAAACACAAAACTTAGCAACAAGATTATTGACAATCAAAGCACAAAGGTCAGGGTGCTACATGAATTTCCTTTTCTAATTTAAGAAAGTCACAGAAGGAGGCCAAGATTTCTTAACTCTAAATTCTGGAAGGGATTTTTCACAAGAGTCTTCCCATGACTGATTTTGAACAACACAGCAGTCTCCATAAAAGGTTTTCTAAATTTAGCCATGTTTTGGGGGTAATCTGCCCTACTGAGAGGGATTCTGGAGTTTGGAAGTAAGTTTAGAAAGGGAAGTTTGCTATTTACAGTAAAACTTTGTAGATTTTAACTTACTATATATCTTACTGCAATTTGTATTTTCCCAGTAAAGGTAAACATATGCAAGTTTATAATGGATTTATTTGTTATAATTAGCTAAGATATATTGAGTTCTCATTGAATCAGGCAACTACTAAGCTCTTCATCTGCACTGACTCATTTAATCTTCCCCAAATCCTATCATAAGGGGAATATTAATTTACTCATTTTATTCATGAGAAAACTGGGACATATGTAGGTAAAAGTCACACAACTTGCAAGTCATCATGAAGTTTGACCTTGAAGGCAGCTTGAGTCCTACTGATCCCCCCAACCTTGAGGCAAACCTGCTTTATACACTTTCAGACATACTTTATAACAACTACAACAAACCAACAAATAACACAAAAGCACATTGATTTTGATCTGAAAAGCAAGTTGCTCGCCAACACAGATTCTATATTAAATATTGAGAATTTCTTAAACATTTACTGAGGAAAGGGGAATATTAGTCTTGGTCATGGTAGCCACGCCTGAACAGCCAAGCTTCATTTGAAAGTTGAGTTAGAATCCCACCATTTTCCTTTCCAAACAAGTCAAAAGAACCTTCTCCCATGTGCTCCAAGATTGTCTTCCAGGGTTTAGCACTATGTTAAGATGTCTGGTCTTTGTTTCTGACCCTTTCCTACCATGAGGTTATGCCAGGGAGCTAGCAGGCACACGCTGCCCCTTTAGGCAATACAGCTTAACCTCCAGCCAATACGTCATGACTTTAATTGATTCTCAGTCCCAGTCTCCTCATCTGAAAAATGAAAAATTATTATGAATGAGACTAGGTCATGGTTCTTGGATATCCAAAATTATGTGATTCTGTGATCTGATCTTTTTCAACCTCAGGGAATTTAACAAGGCATTTTTTTCCCTCAAATCTAAACAAAATATTATTTATATAGAACACCCAAAGGTCAAATACTTCTCTTTCATTTTCCTTTATGGAGACTTATTTTGACAAAGAATGTAAAGGCTGTGAGTACCACTCACTTATAAACTGTGTGTCTTGGCAAGCTATTTAAGGTTAATGTGTCAGTTTATTCACCTGTAAAATGAAAATAATAAATAAGATCTACTTCATTAGGTGGTAACGAACTTTAAATGAGTTAGTAGTTATAATGTGCTTAGAGTAATGCTAACAACCCAATAAATACTCACCCAATATTTACTTAGTAAGCTGCCTCAAACTCAACCTTCCCATTCTTCTTAAGACACACTTATTGTATATATTTTCTGTCTCTTCCTCTGGATCTGTAACTTATCCCAACTTGACATTCAGATTATTCCCTTCCATATCCACAGACCATTAAGCCATCTCTCTTCAGACATTCCAATAATAACTAGAAGAAAAAATGTAAGAGACTTTCCCAGTATTGGGGCTTTTGATGGATAACTCCTCTGGATTTTAAATCCATCAATTCCACTCCACCTCCTTCACTCAATTACAAATATATTACCAATCATATATGTTGCAGTTATTTTTGTAAAACACCTATTTGCAGCAAGAGTTTGAGGTCAGCACAGAATGAACTGCTATCGTTTTAGTTTGGCTTTAGACTTTACATGCTTTTATAAGAACACTGGATAAATCAATATACCAAAATGCAAATAAAGCCAAAGTATGTGGTTGCCTTGAATTAGAGAAAAAAAACTATAAATTTTATCTTAACATGAAATAAACTGTGTTGTGTCTTTGATTCCATCAGTCAAAGATACTGTCTAGGCAATGCAGAAATCATCTCTGACTTTTGTAACTATCTTACTTCCTGGATCCAATCATTCAAAGTCTTTTTAGACTCTCCCTTCCTAAACCTCTCTCTGTGATCCACTCAGAGTACATCACATGACTCTCAACATTTCCACAGCCTGTTTCCTATTAAAGTTATTTACACACATGCTTCTCTTCCATACTAAATCTTTTGGATTGGGAAGCCCTGAAGCTGACTTAGTCTGTATGTATCTCCAGCAGCATCTAGCACACAAGACCTAAATTGCCCCAAACTGTCCATCCCACCACCAAGCACATAGCAAGAGCCCCAAGCCCGCTAGTGCACCCCATTCGTGCACACACACATGATGCTAGTTCACCCTTTCAGTTCCTTTTACTACAAATGCCCTCACCTCCTAACCCCTCTGCAGGTAAAACCCTTATCCTTCAATCCCAGTACCCATTCCCCACACACACTCATACTCGCCCTGCCGGCTTCCGTCCTCTGAAGGACAGGAGTATGAGCGCAAGAGTATGAGTCCATGGCATTGGACTCCTTCTATACCCTCTGTCTTCCCCACATGATTGGAAAGTCCTTGAGGGAAAAAACTATATCTCCTTCATCCTTTTATTCCTTCCAGTACCTTGTCCAAGAGCTTCATCCAGGGGACAATCAAAAAAAATTGTCATCTTGAACGAACTTGAATCCTCGACCAATTTCAAGAGTAGATGCTCTTAAACAATTTACTACAGTTTCCTCAGATAACTTGCCAGAACTGTTAGACTATTCATATATGTCACCCCATGGCTTTGACACATGGATGCTGAGTTGACCGTGCAGAAGCATGACCATGAGTCAATGGTAAATGTGTTCCATGAATCTGACTGTGCTGTGGATTGTTCAGACTAGTGGCAAAGTGAGAGGAGGAAAAAGACCAAACCTAAAGCTCAGATAAATTCAAAAGCAAAAGCTTAAGAAATATCCCCAAATGAACCACTTATTGGTTTCTAGTAAATAATTGAGGACTCTGCTGGGGCAGGCCAAAGATTCTGCTCATGGAGGACATCAAAGGGGCATGAGCGCCCTGAAGAGTATGTGCCCTGTGTCCTCGTTCATGACATGGGCCCACCGGGAGCACTGGACTCTCTGCCCCAGAGGCAGCTTCAACTCTCACTTCTGGAAGGTCATCCAAAAGAAGGGCATGACTCATCCACCAGGAAGGGAAGTTTTTCCCTTGTCTCTGACCATGATATTAACCTTCTGTTTGAGCGTGCACTACAATTCAGAAAAATCTGCCCCAAAGACATTTGACAGCTGGAAAGATTATTTTGCAATTCTTTACTCAGATGAAAATAAAATGGTTGTCTGAAGTCTTTCGGTGGCATTTCCACCCCTTCCTTTTTAATTTTATCAGATTAAAATGATTACACTGTTTTTAGAGAGGGTTCCTCTTAAGGAGATGCAAATTTATACCATCTTTCTGCAATCTTAGGATCACATGCTCTGCTTAAAATCCACACTCCACTTCAGTTACACACGTAATTCTTCCTGACCTAGATGGAATGGCATACTCATAGCAAATTGAGAATACAGATTGTCCCGAAAGCCAAGGAAAAAAAGCTAATGGTCTGTATATTGGTCCCACATACATGATTCTTGAGGGCTCCTTTTTTTTTTTTTTTTTTTAGGTTGTGCCTCCTTTTAAAAGCAAAATAGGCTGCTCTTTCACTTCTTATTAGGGTCTAGGAAAGATCAGCACCTAAAGGGGGAGACTGCAATATTGAGAGACACATGTGGAAATCACTTCCATGATGGCAATTTCCTGAACTGCTTTCAAAAGCCCTTTTTTTTTGGCTTAAGGAGTCCACGGAGCCCTTTTAAAAATTTGTACAAAGAAACTGATCAGTTTCATAATGTGATGAAATTAGAGTCCACTTTGCTTGGCTGGAATGACTCTCACACAGTAGCTATCCATCTCTTAGCAATGGGCTATAGCCATCTGGGGGAATCAGCTCTCCAGAGGGTTTTAAATGAGCTAAAAAGGGCATGTCATAAGGACAGAGGCTTCAACCTTATTTTCAGTAATCTGAAGAGCTGAAGAGAATATTCTGACTCCCTGATTGTGAGCTCTGTTTCGATTCCCAAACTCAGGGGCGTCATTTCAGTGACGGAAGGTCTGGTTTTCTCTCTTCATGTTATATAAGAGCTAAACACATGTGAACCCCTGCATCCTGGTAGTTCAGTGAGGCCAAGTATGATGAGTCCTGGAATACCAATGTTACTTCTCACTGGACAAAAGCCCCTTATATTTTACTCAATCCCAGAACTTTCTTGAGCTGACGGTGAATAAATCCCACATCAGCAAATCAAGTACAAATGGAAGTAGCTGAGGGACTTTTCTCCATTTGGAGGCTGAGTCTCCGTACCTACAGCTACCTCCCTGGTCAGATCACATTCATTTTCCTTACTGTTACCAGTTCCCCTTGCTTGGAAGTCACTAGTTCTAAGCAATTCTGCTCATTGTGTGAAATTTCCTTCCAAATGCATGAGAGAAGAGAGGAAGTGTTAAATGGTGATGTGTGTGCTGGCGACTGAGATTCTCCAGTCTGTCGTGGAGTCAAGGCTGCACCGACCTCATGGATCATAGGAGCCCTTCTGCCTTTGTGGCCCCATCTGCCACTAACAAAGTTTATTAAAAGATATACTTTGCAACTGTCTTGTTATAAAAATGAGTATAGTAGTGTTATATGTTATATGTAAAACATTTTCTTCAATCTAAAAGTTTAATTTTTTCTTATTTGAAAAAAATAAAGATAATTCCATGGGCACTTAAAAGCGTTGTGAGTCCTGGGCCTTGTACCTACTGTGTGTGGGGGTGGTAAATCAGCTCTAAAAGCAAATACACTTCACCAGTAGGTGGTCCTCATTCTCAAATACCATCCCTGGAATTGGCTGAGTGAGGACCTAATTTCATTTGGTGGAAGGTGACAGGACTTGGACTTCCTAATCCATTATCTCATTGACTATCCTCCTAACCTGGTGGAGTATGCATTATTATTCCTATTTTGCACATACTCAGAGATTTGAAGTAATTGTCCCTGTTTTCCTTAACTGATTATTAACAGTATTACTTGGGAAAGGGAAAGGAATAAGAACCAATGATTACCTATTACCCTATATTAGTTGTTTCATACACAATCCACTATCTGCTTCCCAATGGCCCTCCCTATACAATGCTATCAAAATCAACCATCTACACTGACTGGCCAATGGAAAGCTTGGCCAGAGATGGCATGGCCAGGAGTGAGGGCATAGGCATCACTAGGAAACACTGGCAGAACCTAAGGACAAAACTATATTTGAATGGAATAGGGCTCATACAAGAGACAGAGTCATGGGCCTCAAACCAGATAGAACGTGGAGTGAAACAGGAGCCTGAGGGGATGTACAGAGTGATGGGCTGTTGCTGCAACAAGCCAGCTTCCCCAAGAATGACTCTTGACTGTCATAAAGAGGTTAAATATCATCCTCATTTTGTAGCTGAAGAAATGAAGCCTAGGTGGCCTCAGGTCACACAGCTAAGAAGTGGTAAAATTGCATTTGACTCCGAATGCTGTGGTGTTCACTCACAGAACAGACATCTAAATAGAGGACATCTCCACACTGAGCTTTGTCAAGGGCCTCCCCAAAATATATACCCATGCTTAGGCATTTCCACACCTAGAAAGCCACTGCCTAAAAACTTTCCAGATTGGTCTTCACTAACTTTGAATGATTGAGCATAAGCTAATATAGTACTTATGGATCAAATTCAGAAAGGAAGCTATGCAAGCCAACGTCCCATACTCAGTGAATACACAGAAGCTATGGAGAAAGGTACGTGGTCCCCTTTACATCTTTTCAAGAAAAACATGAGAGAAAAATGGTGTGCTAGAGAGGCAGAGAAACCTGACCAGTCTGCAATAAAGAGAGAAAAGGGGCCTAGGGCATTTTAAGTCATCTATGTATTCTGTGTTTGACATTTCCCAATCAATGGAAGCCCCCTGGGTCCCCGTTTCTGTTGAAGGAAACAGCTCTGGTTCTGGTTGTAGGAAAACTGTCTGAAGGAGAGTCCATTTTAGCTGCCTCCCTCTAGTCAGCTTTTCTGAGTCTGAATGGCCAACTTCTTGCTTGCAATGTTGAAAGGATAATGCTGCAAAAGGGATGATTAGGGTGGACTGGCCAGAGATGAGGGCCATTCGTTACCACAGCACAAAAATTAACCATGAAAGCCTTTTCCATTGTGCCAACAATATATTTTAGGAAAAAATATCCAATTCCCTCAGTTTGTTTCCTAAACATCTGATTTTTTAACAGAATTAAAAAAAAATGCATTGCTCCAAAAGCTACATCCTGCCTAGACAGTTTCTTCTATGCAGTTTTCCTAACAGTCACTCACATATCTGCAGTGACTTTCATTTTAAAACCATCCAGGAATGCATTACCTGATTAAGCTGGTCATTTAATTGCAAACCCAGGCAGAGAGAGGCCTTTTATCAAATGTCTATACACTCTAACTTGGCTCACATGCTAAGTGATCTGGCTTAATCACTTGATAGCTATGTCATATTTGCAAATGCCCAGATCTGCTTTTTCATAAGTCAAACAAATCTGTGGAGCCAGCTAAGAACTTGTCTAAAGAGTCCAAAGAAGACACCAAGCCACATTCTCAACTGTTTTCAGGAGGAGAGGTGGGTTCGAGCCTGCGACTCTGGACTCCTTCCCTTGTCTTGACTGCTTGTTAATAGGGTCTCGATAGAGGTAGGAGGAGGCTGGTACATCGCCACGCAGTGCCAATGAGGAAGTCTGAGAGCACCCTCCAAGAGGATCCCATCAGACTTTAGAAAGTTAGTGTTGGTTCAGGCCCCCAGCTCCATGCAGGACAAAACATAAGTGGTCCTGCAAAGCAGACTTTATAGCTCCCCAAATGTGATGTTCATTTCCGTAAGCATTTACTATACATCTGCTAGCATATGTACATCTCACTTTTGGCATTTGATCACGGGTACAGGCTGGGAACACTTAACAGCGCTAACATCACATAAAATAGTGGCGTCCACCATGAAGACCCGCATAGAGGCTGCTCAAGGCAGTTGGCCCCACATGTGCTCAGCATCCCCGACTCTGTGTTTACTTGTTGTTCAAGTTGGGATTCCAATTCTAACAGTCCTCACAATCCACATTAACTTTTCACAAAGAAAGTTTGTGTGTGTGTGTGTGTGTGTGTGTGTGTGTGTGTGTGTGTGCGCGCGCGCGCGCGCGCACGCGCACATGCACGCATGCACGCATCTGCCTGCCTGCCTTCACTGGTAAATTTGTGGGGAATGTGAGGGAACTGAAGCCACAGTAAACAACATATGTAAACTTTAGATGTGTCACAGCTGCTTCAACTGGCACTCTTCCCCTGAGCAAGGAATTCTAGAACGTCACATTTTTAAGGAGTCCATTTTCACAGTTCACTTCAGCAACTTAGAATGTTCTCTTGGAGAGCAAAGTCAATCCTAGGTCACCATTTCAATGTAGTTTCCTTTGTACTAAATCCTACTTTCAAGAAAATTCTTGCCATGGTTCACTGGTGTTTAACCTATCATATAATATCCAGGTTTACTGTGTTAGAAGAAGCAGAACAGTATTAAGCTTTTCCCACAAGCCTGTGATTGCATTTGACCTAGTAACCTGTATTAGATTAACATTTATTCTACAACTGCACAGCAAGCCCTGCACCTTGGTGAGCTGCAGTTTATAGAGGACACTAACCATTTTTACAAGTGGAGCAGGAAAAGGGAATTGAATCTGAGGGAGTAATTCCAAGCAAGTATGTTGCTGCAGCAGTTAAATTGTTTATACGAGGAGTAGGGGAATTACTTCTGACTGACCTCTCTTTTTATCTGCTTAAAAGATAAAGTGCAGGTCTCCATCACTGGGGTAAACTCTGGGGAATGCAGCTTTAAAATGTATAGGTCCCATAGGGCCCCACGGATTCACCAATAAGGAGCAGCTTCAAAGGCAAAGTGGCTCAGGAATGTAAACAAAGTAGTCACCCAGAATTAGGACATTTTAACAGTAGCCAGGGTTCAAATGTTCTCCCATCACTCCACTCAGCCCCTCAAGGTCAGGTGGGACAGAAGTGAAACACAAGTTCGAAATGAGAACAGGCTTTTCCATCAAGCATATTTTGATGGAATGGCCTCTTGGTTTTCCTTGGCCACAGCTCAGTGTGCAGCAGATTCAGTAAGGAACAAACCAGGCTTTGAGGGAGGCTGAGAATTGGCAGCCAGGGATCAGTAGAGGCATCTGTTTGGGACGAAAAGAGAAAAAAAAGACTGAATCCATGAGGAAGCAATTACCAGGAAATCAAAATCAGAACTGTCTGAGCATCCACCCAACATAACAATGGGAGGAGGTCACCCACATTATACAGTATCATGTAATGAAATCCAACTTGTTCTTGCAGTGAATGCTGGATTCACCCACGTATCTCGGTGATGGCTGCAGAGTGTCCTCCTAATGGAGTCTGAGGGGTGGCAGTATCTAAATGATAGTGTCCTCCAAGAAAGTCCAATTGATCCTTAAAAATGAAGCAAGTGTGTGTGTGTGTGTGTGTGTGTGTGTGAGTGAGTGAGAGAGAGAGAGAGAGAGAGAGAGAGAGAGAGAGAGAGCGCTCAAAGTCCTTATGCTTGAAAATTCCACAGAGAGGCCATTGTGTTCCTCGTCCTATCCACACAGCCATAGGCCCTCCCATGGAAAAAGCTGTAATAGGATTGTTTCACACTCCCAGAATTTCTTTCATCTACTGGATTGGCAACTTTGCCTCTTAGTTTGCCACAGAATCCTGCAGAAGTTTCTAAGTACTCATTTGTGCTCATTCAAATTACCTAAAAAGAGAGTTTATTAAAGATACAATTAATTACCAGTCTCCTGCCAGACAGGGAATCTAAAGGAGGGGCCGAAGCACCACTGTCTATATTTTATTTTTTATTTTATTTTTTTTTTTAAGATTTATTTATGCATACAAGCTGGGGTGCAGGCCAGAGGTATGGGGCAGCGAGAGGGTGCACCAGAGATAGAGTGGGGAGCAGAACAGGCAGATGGAGCAAAATACACTACTGAGGGGAGACAGAAGAGGTCTGCTGTGCCATGTGGTAGTCTCCCCCCCACCCGCCAGGCATCAAACTCGCTCTGAGGCTGCAGACAGCTCCATAGCACTGCGCTTAACCCTTTGCGCCACCAGGGAGGCCCTCCTTTGAAATCTTTTTTTTTTTTATGTTTTTATTGTTATTTATGTCTTTTACATTTTGCATTCCAACATGGAGCTTCCATACGACCCAGCAATCCCACTTTTGGGAATTTACCCAAAGGATACAAAAACACTAATCCAAAAGGATACATGCACCCGTATGTTCATTGCAGCACTGTTCACTGTCTATATTTTAACCACATCCGCAGATGAACACTCTCACCTGAGGCCCAGTGTTCTAGAACCCATAACATGTATAAAGGCTTCCTAATAAGGGTCTGTTAAAGAAGCAGAGCTCACCTACA
Organism: Scalopus aquaticus; assembly: GCA_004024925.1. Classification (NCBI taxonomy): domain Eukaryota; kingdom Metazoa; phylum Chordata; class Mammalia; order Eulipotyphla; family Talpidae; genus Scalopus; species Scalopus aquaticus. Next base: position 80,817 of record PVIJ01005474.1, read on the forward strand.
GCTCAGTCACAGCTATTTAGATCCAGCAACACAGCAAAAGCTGACCCTATTCTATTTAGGAATCAACTCAATAAAAGGCAGATAAAACATTTGCTTCCACACCACAATCAATAGGTACAATGCTGCAGCTCTCAATTTCGTGTGGTAATTTGGTTCCCACTACACCAAGATTTTCCTTCTCATTGTCTGTGGAGAGAGGTGGGACCTGGAGACTTAGTGTGTAAAACTGCCACTCCCTGGCCCTCTCAAATTTGGAATTTGGTGGGCTTTTTTAAGCTACTTTGTTTAGAACAAAAGGAATACTCCATGAGGAACATGAATGCTTTCTATAACTAGACACTGCGGAAGAAGGGGTTACTTGCTTAGTTTTCTAAGCAAGAAAAGAGTAAGGGCAGTTAAGGCGGGCTAAGGAAGGAGAAAAAGAGAAATAAACAAAGTACACCTGGGAATTTTAAAAAGCAGCAATATGAATTCTGAGGCTGGGATAAGAATGGAATCTGCCCTCAGGATGCCACCGACAGACAGGCCTGAACACAGAGAGAAAGCTGTTCGGCTGAAGCAATGCCTGTCAATAAGATGATCACTGGGATGAAAAATCAGTGCATGTAAATGCCCTACTTTTAAGCCCCTCTACTCAAATGGGCAAACAGTGAAGATTCCAGACAGCCAAAGGAGACAGCTAAATGTAAAGGAGGTAACGTGATCCCATTTCTTCCCTTACCTGCCTCTACAAGAGCCTTCTTCTCCTGCCTGGCTGTTCAGAGCAAAAGAATGACACAAAAGAAGGTGCTTCTTAGGGAGAGATAATCCCGCAGCCAACAGACTAAGGGAGTTCTTTCACCCAGGTTCACCTTAATCCCAGGCATTCCAATTCTATAGGTAACCTCACTCCTGCTAGCTTATCCTTTGGGGAAAAAAAGGAGAGAAGGATTTAAAAAACCATGAACTTTGATGGTAGAAATTCTTTGTGACATAAATCTCTAAAACTGTGCAATTTCAAAGTCACAAGAATCAACTTCTGAATTCATGTAGGTACCACAAACAGGTAAATACAGATAAATGTCCATCCACATCTGCATTTATACACCCATATTCATGCACTTGCAAAATAGGTAAGTACTGATATCAGTATGGCAATAAGTGAAGAGAATCTTAGAATTCAATCTGGAAAAGACTTGTTAGAGATTATTCAATATAACCCCTTCATTTTATAGAGGAGGAATTGAACCTAAAAGGAAGTAACTTAGGGAAGGTCACACCCCACCTCCTGGTAGCTGAGTCTGGGCTAGGACCCTCCTCTCCTTGCCCCCTGTCTGCTGTTCTTCCCATAGCACCACACTGACTCCAGAAGGAAAGGGGCGTAACAGGGCTTCCAATGTCACACTGTCAGAGTTAGGGTGAGTCATGCATCCAGAGGAAGCTTTGTATAAGGCATGCAGAATTTCAAGTGTCTGCTGTGTATAATGTGTCCATTTAGCCAGTTTCTAGTATTAATTACCTCTGTGAGATACAATATGGCATCCTGCAGCTTTGGAATCTGTACCCTTCATTAACCGTTTCCCCATTAACCTTGACTGGAATCACATTCCCTCCCTAAGCAGTAAGATGTGTTCTATTTGTAAGCACTTCCATTTTCTCTTTGAAACCATTCTCATATTCTTATTTCATTGTAAATGGTCCTACTTGCAATAAAGTGCCATTGAATGTATTTACTATTTGCTGCTTAATTTTGTCCTCTTGGAAGGAGACCGATGTCAGCTCCAACAATAGTTAATATACCTTTGAGCCACACTGTGACCTTTCTCCTGCTCATGCCTGACTTCATCCTCAGATCTCATTAAACAGCAGAAATTATCTCCAGAAAGAGCAAAACCAGAAATGTGTGGGTTTTGTGCTTAGCTATAGAGAAGAATTTGATTTAAATAGTCCCACAAAGTCATGCACATAGAAAATAAAAGAGAGGATAAAAGTTCCAGCTGAAATGGCCTGCTCTCTCTAAAGACTGGCCAGAATTATATGCATGGACCTGGATGTGGAAAGGAATGGAGTGATTTTGTGTGGCTGCCTATCCTGCCCTGGGTGTTAGAATGTGGGAAGCACCCCTGTTGACAGACAAGCTTGTTATCTGGTGGCCTGAGCTATAAATTGAGGAATTTATCAACCCCCTAAGAGATCCCAGAGGGCGGGGAGCAAGAGAATTGACTTTTTTTTTTTTAATGAGCAGAAGAAGAATGTTAAAAATTAGAATAGATCAAGGAATGGAGGGGGAAGTCAAGAAAGTAAGTACTGCGTTAAGATACCACAGAGACTCTGAGCCATGTATTGGGTTCCCAAATACCAGCAGTGGGGAGAGATAACTCTAAAAGGAAATGAAAACCAAAGATGGAGATGGTCTAGAGGAGGAGTAGAGCCAAGGATAAGTCTGACTTAAGTAAACACCACCCCTTGCCATTGACCCTGTGCTAAAGAGAGGTCAGAGGTCAGAGACTTGACCCAGAGTCATTGAAACACCCAAGTTCTTCCAAACTCAACCAACCTCCCAGCTTTAGCTTCTGAATCTGAGAAATCTTACCAGCACAAAGCCTGCTAACATTCTTAATGACTTCTACATAGATGCTCTTTCCAAGCCTCTGGGCTGCAGGAACTCTGGTCACAGGGATCAAGTTCCTCTACCCATCTCAGCGAACCACTGCCACACTCCTACCCCAAACTACTGATTCTCAACACTGCCCACACATCTGAATGATTGGAGACTTTCATTTTTCTAGATTTTAATTCCCAGCATCCATGCCAGATAAGTTTTAGTCAGCATCTCTGAAAGTGAAGCATCCATCAGTAATTTTTCAAGTTTCCCTAGCAATTTGGAAACATAGCCAGGATTGAGAGCCAATGACCTGGATATTGTTAGTATGAATAACTGCATCAATCATAAGTTTTCTACTAGACGGATGTTCCTCTCTTAGCATAGTTCCCAATTTTTAGCTCCATCATTCCAGTACTCCAACCCCCAAAGTCCTTCAACCCCGTTGGGACTTCCTAATGAGAAAATTCCTTTCTCCACCCTGTTTTTACTCTCATTTCTCTCTTACTCAGCTTATAGTCTTCTTTCCGCCATCATACCCCGCTTCCACCCCCAGAAATGCCATGGTCCTTTCTCCTCTTTATGTCTTGCCTGGTAAAGCCCTAAGCCAGGTTTAATCAGTCAAGGACTTACCCAGAAACTGATAAAACAAAAAGAGGACTAGTTCTAAATACGTAGACAAGAGAAAACAGTAAGGAGTAGGAAAGTGCCGCAAGACTAAAAGCAATGGGAAGGAGCTACCAGCCCTGGGCTTGAGGGAGATAGAGGACAGAGTGGTCTCTGGGGCCTACAAAGGGCCACAACTGAGAAGGCTACAGATAGAAATGGGGGCCTTCAAAGAGATATAGCCATTCACACCCCAGGGGCGATTGGGAAAGAAGAGGGGAAGCAAACACAAGCTTCTCTCTGCCTCTTGCCTTCCTATTTCCTTTCAGTGACTTCCATGGGCCAAACCCAACCCAGAGGCCAAGGAATTCATGGAGGCATTCATAAATGGCAGCCACCCATAGCACCAAGTCAAGTGAAGAAGAATGGGGAATGGGTCCAAACATGCATATGGAGACTGTCCAGCATATGGTTAATATCACCTTTCTGCTTACATCTCCCTGACAGCTAGGCATAGCCAAAAATTACACAGCAGACTGGCCTCCCTTAAGACTAAAGGTGCAAACTTCAAATGGGCCCACGGCACTACTCAGCAGCCCTTCTATCTTTGCTAATAAAGTCACTTCTCACCACTCTATTAGTCCATTAGTCCCTTTCACTTCCTTTCCTACCTCACTGACATCACCACTTCACCTGATATTTTACTAACAAAATAGAACCAAACAGAAAATAACTTTTTTTCCCCACCAACCTTTCCACATCTGTTTCACTGTCTTTCCTCTGTACCACAAAAGACCTGTGCCCACTTCTACCCAAAGCCAATACCTCTTCTTATGCATAGAATCCATTCCCTCCACTACCAAAAAGTTTTCTTCTGAAAATTACCTACTTTCTGTCATGCATCATAAAATAAAACAGTCATCAACAAAAGCCTTGCTTACACCCTCAACCCCACTGATCACCTTGCAACTTCAGACTGTGTTGAATATATGCCACAGGGTATACTTTTTCAAATATTTACATGGATAACCTCTTCCATTCATCAGGTTTCTGCTCACATATCATTCCTCCTCCCTTAACTAAAATAGACTCTTATTCCACCCTGCCATTCTCATCCTGTTAATTAACCTAAGTGTTCTTCAGAAGAGTTACCTCTGTTGTGACAACATGAACATACTCTGTGTGTTTAGTTATGTTTTCACTTTTTGTAACTACCACTTGAATCTATTACTAAGTTCTAGAAAGATCCTGTAAGTCTGGTTTACTATATCTCTAGTACTTAAGAGAGTGTCTGCTATGTGATGAACTTCAGATGGGAGCTAGGAGGAAGAAGGGATGAGGAGGTAGAGAGGGCTCAAACACAGAGGCCTACTTGTTGAGACTATTGCTCTTGCTGCCTCAGCAACAACTAGGCTCCTAGATGAAATAGCCAAGATTCAAGACCCCAGAGATGGGCCTCTCTACCCGAGGGACGTGGGCAAGCAAACAGGAAGATGGATGTGCAGTGACAGTTCCAAAGTCCTGAGTTAAGTCCTGTTTCTAACACTTCTTAACCGAGCCACTTTACCTCTCTGTGTTTCTATTTCTTTATCTACAAATAAAGAAGGCCCAAAAGAGAATAAACATAGCTACGTTTTGTGAATTTTAAATGGTATGTAATTATTTCTTCAGGACTATGGGATCCTACTGATAGTTTAAAGTTTTCAACTCTGGCTCATTCCTCTTATTTTCAAATTAAATTGCTTCCTTGCAAAAAAGATGAGCAAGGCTATCACCCACCACACAAACAATCCACCAGGGTCTTAGTATTTAATTTTTTTTCCTCTACTTTCTTAATAATTTAATGAACATTCAAATTTTGGCAACCCGCAGAAATGTAAAAATAGTATCTTGGTTGGAGACCCTTAAGTAAAATAAACAAGACAATTAAAATACATAAGTAAGGATGCACTAACTAGTGAGACCTAGAGTTTAGGTTTAAAAGCACTTATTTTCCATTCCTTCCATCTGCTTCCAAAATTCTAAGAGAATCCAGGGTCACTCAGGATATGGTTTCTAATCCTTTGGTCTACACATCATCCACTGAAGTCCTTTGAGAATCTAGATGAGCCCTTTTCAACTTGATATCCTCAAGGAGTTGCAGATGTCAGTGGAAACTGCAATTTCCTACCTCTGGGAAAATAGTGATAAAGGGAGTATCACAGAGCCACCCGCTAGGCAAGGGGCTTCCAGGCTTCTTGTGGACTCTCTGCCCTCAGGCTTGGACAACTACTTCTGTTATGGAACCAGTTTCACAGGTTTTACCAGCAGCTGACACATACCTCACTAAACTCATCAAATAAATCACTGAGTTAGCTAATGGTACTCCAATATTCACTCTTCCATTATCTTTCAAAATAATGGGATCCACTATTTTATCCAGGTACATGACATATAATAAAGACTGAGTTCGGAGGCCTTCTTATGGGTATTCATGGTCATATAACCAAATTCTGGACAAGAAAAGTGAGCAGAAATGGTGCACACAATTTCCAGGCTGTGTTCTTAAGTGATGTACACCATTTTCCTCTTTATCCATTTACCAAACCATTTTGAATGATTCCTATAAGAGCAATAATCTAAATTTAAAGATAGAGGAAAACAGAGAGAAGGAGCTAGGCCTTTGGGCAACCTCGTGAAACAAAGCTCCACCCTAGGCCTAGACATCCTGCTGTTAGGCTATCATACGAAAGAAATAAAGTCAGTCTTACCTAAACCACTTTATTCACAATCTCCATTATATATAAGTGAAAGTTTAACCTAATGAAACAATATCCAAGATCATAATCAGGAGCACATTACATCAACCCAACTAGGGTCTCCAACCAAAAATCGAGGTTCTGAAGCCAGTCATCCCAGCAGGTGAATTTAGTCCCAGAGATATTCCTGGAAGCTACCATACCTCTAGCATCCCACATCCAACCCTTTCTTCTTATATGAAGGGGAGGAGGCAGGTGCAGACAACTGTGCAACTGTTCTTTCTGTTCCATTGCTGTGTGCTCTCAGGACCCATTGGGACTGCCCACCTCCAGAGTCTGTCTTCCAGGCCACAGTGCCCCACAACTGAGAGAGGGCTTTAGACTATGCTACGCTTGGTGAGGGAGGCTTCTAAAGTGGCAGCTGGAACAAACCAGGGTCCCTGTTTTCTACTATGCAGAGTCCCAATACCGGCTACCAAAGGGCAGTACCTTTCCCCCATGCCCAGAATCCCCACCCACCCTAGTCCCAGTCCCAGACCACATTCTGCCCATGCATCCTGTAAGATACTGCCTCAAAAAGAGATTTATTTCAGAGAGGAGGTGTCAGGGAAATTCAATATATTTTAATGGTATTTTAGCAAGGTCAAAGTAATTATACTATACTCTATAAAATACTATTTTTTAAATCCTTGAAGCATCCTTTGATAATTTCCTATATACCATATGGTTTTCCCAGGACTCCCGTCATTGCCCCGATACACCCCTCCCTGCACCCTGTTTACACCATTGGGGAGGTGACAGGGAACTAAGAGGTAAGCTGACCTGGGTGGGGTTTCTTGCTTCTTAAGCAAAGGTGCCTTTAATAAAAATGAAGTCTTAGGTGGAATATTGCCATTTAGGATAAATAAAAGCAGAAATCCATTAGAATTATATACCATGAATTCAAATATGCCTGCAATAGATACTATATATAATTTATTTATAATATAAACTATAATAAAGTACATCACTGACAACTCTGATTTGATGAATGTAAAAACTCAGAGTAATCACAATCATATAATCTTCAGTATCTGACATATTATTTCATTTTGGTTTAGTTGTATAATATTTAGAAAATACTGATTCATTTGGTTAAATGGTTGCAAATAGTAATAGTTTCTGTATCATTTTTTTTTAAAAACAACTTGTCATGCTTCTTGGGTTTCTGCTCAACTAAATTTATCCAGAAGCTTGTAAGAAAAGTAGTAAGAAATATCTGTTTCAAAGTTTAATTGTTCCTAAACACCTAATAAATTCTTGCATTTCTAATCATAAAGTCAAAAAGGAAGCATTCATTCTAGCTCTAATGTGATGTTTTCAAGATGTGAGAGTCAGTACAAAAAAAAATTATGCCAGGGAGAGAGAAAAGACACATATAAGCTTGATCTGGCACTTAACTGAGCGGGTGCAAATGTACTGTGGTCACAAATGCACTTATGCAAGTTTACGATGTAGAGACATACAGCACTCATGTCATAATTTGAGACTTACAGACTAATACAGAATATCAATATCCCTCACTAAATATGTGCACCCAGATGGCAGGATTTTATTCTGATGTACATTCCATATAAGTTAATCTGGCAGCACATTTCAATATACCAATATTCTTAAAGATGTTAAAATATGAAATAATTTTTATTTTAAAGTTTATATAGAGTTTTATAAAATAAAATAAACCTTATTTTATTTGGTTTTTTGTTTTTTATATTTTTTTATTGTTATTTTTATTTATGTCTTTTACATTACTGTGTATTCCCGATAGGTTTCCCACCACCAACTCACCAGTGAACTGTCACCACAGTCCCCTGTGCTCCCCTCTCCCCAGTTCAGCCTTATTTTATTTTATTGAATGTGTGCTGTTTTTATTTTCATATTTTCAAATAGTTTAGACGTATTCTACAAAGGAAATTCAAGTGAAAAGTTTGCAGAACTACAAAAACCGTTCCATGCCTACTAAGTCTGAAAACAACTAATGAGGTCCACATAAGGGTCCTAAATCCAAATAAGTACTCAGTTGCCTGAGACCACACAGGAAGTTTGTGGTAGAATCAAGACTAAGGGCTGGGTCTCTCACTCCCATTCCAGTGCTCTTTCCATCAGAGCAACCTGGCTGTTGTAGAAATTTGCCCCTTACATCTCTCCTCCAAGGACACATTCCGCACCTGAGACCTAAGTCCCAGGGCCAAACTGGGGCAATCCATCTAGATGAACATGTCCCCAGAATTGCCCAACTATGGCTTTTACATTTCTTAAAATTGGGAAAATTGTAAACTGGAATGTATGCCTTGAGTAGGCATGTTCTTCATTGATAAGATGCTGAAGGTGAGATGAGAAGTTGTGACTCCTCATAGGTCAGGGCAGATGTTTTTAGTCCATGGTGTACTATGTTAGAACTTGACTTCCAAGCCAGGAGGGGATAGGTTATGGTCCTTTCCACAGGGCATTGTATTAGACTGCTAAGGCTACCATAACAAAATGTGACAGACTCAGTAGCTTAAACAACTGACATTTTCTCATAGTTTGGGAGAATAAAAGCTCAAGATCAATTTGTCATTATTGTTGGCTTCATTCAGAGGCCTCTCTCCTTGGCTTGCAGATAGTCAGCTTCTCCCTGTGTGCTCACGTGGTCTTTCTTCAGGCATGTCTGTCTCTACATGACCTCTTCTTATAAAGACAAGAGTTATATTGGATTGGGGCATACCCAATGACCCCATTTTCATTTCATTACTTCCTTTAAGACCCTATCTCCAAAAACACTCATAGTCTGAAGTCCAGGAGTTAGGGCTGCAACATTTGAATTTAGGAGAATGTAATTAGTCAAATGGGAGTTGTCAAGCTCCCATAGGGAATCAGAGTGTAAAGACCAAACTGGTAACACCCCTCAGAGATTCGATCTCTCGATGCTCCTGCTCCAGCCCACTCTAAGCATCCCAAATGGAATGTCTGAAAACTGTTCAAATACTCCTTACATTTTATTCCTGTGCAGTTTAGAGATGTGGAATCCGAAAAAAATCACAGATTTGGGAAGATCACAATATATTTTTGGCACTTTCACTTTTCCTAATTTAAACTCTCAATTTAAATATTTTTTTAAAAAGCAAAAGTAGATTTAAGAGGGTGGATTTTGTAGATTTCTAAACTGAAAACTAGCAGACTGAATGATTTTATAATCTATATAAACTTTAAAATCCATGAAAACTTAGGCTTTTGAAATTAGTTTTGATGACCAAAATCTAATTTTGCTTTGAAAGAAAGAACATTTATAAATGAAGAAAAAGGGCAAAGGACCCCATTAAAAAATAAGCAGAGGGCAATAATATGTATGTATGTATGTAGGTATGCATGTATGTATGTATGTCTGTGTATATATATGTATAAAAGAAATACAAATGGCTAATTTATACATAATGTTCAGTATCACTCATTAGTGAAATGCAAATGAGATTAAAGTGAGATACCATTTTCTATCCATCATTGACAAAAAGATTAAAATATTTGTTAACTAATGCACCGCTATAAAAGGTATGAGAAAGTACACACTGTTGATAAATTCATAATTCAGAAGGGAAATTTTGCAGTATTTTCAAGCTCAAGTCAGCAGAAAAGCTTCTAACTTCTGCACTAGATATAGAGAAGATTTGTGCCTGAATTGCTGAGATGAGCCTGGCCAGGGCTTCAGATTCATCTATTGTTCAGAATCTGTCTCTGCTCACAAATTAGGGCTTGGTGGTCGACCATAAAAAGAGACTCTTTGAGGTTAAAGCGTATTCAGTTTTAACATACTTCCTCCAGACTTTTAGATGTTCTGAATGCCATGTCAGTCAACAAGAAGAATCTTGGTTCTCCTATAGTCGACTATAACCAAGTCTGACATTTCTGCCTTTCAAATTCCCCTAGGATGGACCCTCCTTCTCAGCCACTGTCCCATTCCCACTAACTCATAGGTCCACCTTGCACCAAGCTGTAGCCTCCCCCAGTACAGCTGCTGCTGAGGCCCCTGACTATCCAGGTTGCATGCCCCTGATTCACCACTTGTGTCAGGGTCTTCAGAAACTATACAATTTCCCTCTTCAAACTCCTACGGGGACTTCATAATATGGGCCCTCCAAAAGCTATTTCCCATCATTTCTTTCAATAAACCTTCCAATCGAATTAGTCATGGCTTCCCTTTACCAAAACCCATAGTCATCTCCACCTCTATGCCTTTGATCCTCTGCTTTCTCCATCTGTGACTCCCTTCCTCCTGCTCCACAAATCCTGCTACTCTTCCAAAGTCTAAAATGAACTGATTCTTTACTGAGCATTATTTAGGGTTTCATTATCCACGATTCTCCATGGCATGCATCATCAACACTTCCATTCAATCAAATATTCACTGAGTTGGCCCAGTACTTGGATAATACAACATAGCAGATGCTCTGATAGACACTTGTATTAGAGAGTTGAAATCAATGCCAGACAGCGAAGTAGAAGAAAAGCGCTCCAGGCAAAAGGAAATGTATGAGCAAAGGTGGAGAACCAGAATGTGGCTCATGCAGGAAATAAGGTCTGATGTAGATGCAGGATGGAGTGGGTCAGATGGGAGACAAACATGTTGAAGTGCAATCACTATATGTTCCTCAAGTTGCTGGCTTCGGCCTATTGCCCATGTCGTTACAAGGAAATGTGCTGTAAATAAAATGTACACTCCCAGGATTAGACTCTCAGAGAGCTCCTCCTGCAACATCTTTCTTTGGTTTCAGTGGGTAGGGTATTCATAGATTTCCTTCAATAATTAATGTGATTTTAAGATTTAATTAATCAGAAAAAAAGTCTCAGGAGATATTCCTATGAGGTCTGAGACTCAAGCAAGACTAGACCAGTCACAACAGGAAGGACAGAAGGGAAGGCGGAGGAGGGAGGGTGGCAGAGTCAGTAGTGACCTATGCCCTCGATGAGATGTATCCTCACCTTGGGAAAAGGAGATAAAAGGTTTTATATTCCTTGGTGCCTTCCTTCAGGAGATCTCAAACTTTATGCAGGCACCTTGCCAATTCCTCCAACCTGAATCAAGCCCCAAAGGGCGGGTGCAACTTGCTGTGGTCTCTGGTCCAGGACTTAGGAGATGAAGTGAGAAACTGAATGTGATTTCCATTTCTACATACATCTGCTCCTTCCAGTGACAACAATTGAAAATTCCAGCCCTGTTTGCTCAAAACGCAAGCCTTTCATGCCCCTAATATGACAATTTATAAAGCATTCACCATGCTTCTTTTGGTAATTACATCTCTTTTGCATTTAAATTTAGGTCCTGTGACTTCAAAAATATCAGTTCCATCTTCATCTCTTATAGCTGGTCCTAGTAATTTTTTCCTGCTTTACCTGTCAAAAATAACATTTTCAGGGTCACCTAAGTGCTCAGTAATATTCTACAACTACATAATTCACAGAAATTTCTGCCAAGCAGCTCAACTTCTCAACAGCCCAAACAACCTCAAATTTACATTTCAGGAGAGCATAAACAGTAGTTCATTCTACACAAGGTTTTCAGTAATTTCCTAAGGCCTTGCACTTAGAAACCTCCAGATGATATGCAGATCTAGAATGTTCCCTCTCCTTTGGTTGGAGGTCTCCTCCTACATATTAAACACCACTAAAAATCTTCTCAATGGCAACTATAACAGCACCTTTTCCACGATGATGTTTCCCCAATTTCATATTTTCCTTTTCCTATTCCTATTTCTGGCAGGAAAAAAGAAGGAAGGGAAGGAGGGGAGTGTTGACTTCATTTGTTTTCTTCCTGAAAGCACTCTGCCAGGGGTTGTGTGTTCCCGCTGTCATTGTCCTTTCTCCTGGTTGCAGCCTGACTTGGAAAAGCCATATCGTTTCTGAATTAACAATGACACAAAATGAGCTAAAGAAATCTCAGGCTCTTGCTTAACATGCTCTAAGTTGTTTACAGTCATTGTTTGATTGGTCTTGGGTGGAGTGAGGGATAAGGAATTCAATCAACACCTGCCCCATTTCAGCTTTTAGTGAGACTCTTCAAGCCTTCCAAAAAATCAAGTTAAACAGCAGGCTAGAGCAGGAATGAAGCACAGCCATACTACAGAGTATATTTATGCACTAGGGAAGAAAGATAGTCAAGAGAACATAAATTCAGAAATCCATGAATCCTGGGAATAAATCTCATAGTCATCTCCTTACTGTCTTTGGATCAGTAGTAACTGCACCCTCCAAGACTTATTTTAAAGCTATACCTAATCCAGCACCCCTGAGACTTGAGGCTCATAGTTTACTCTTGAAGGAATCAAAGACCTTTAGAAGGCTAAGGTAAAATAGATTATTGCTGCTCTACAGCTCTGTGGGGCAGCTGAGCACCCTGCTCTGAACTTTATTAGCAGATTCATCACACCATTGTAATTAATGCCTCTTTCTCTCTCTCTCTCTCTCTCTCTCTCTCTCTCTCTCTCCACACACACACACACACAAGGGCAGGATTCCTCAAGGGCAGGAATCATTTCTCATTTCTCTCTCTATCCACAGTGTTTAGCTCTATTCCTTGCATAAAGAATAATTCCTACAATGCTTGCTAATGAGTGGGTGGGTGGGTGAATGGATGGATGGAGGAAGAAAGGGTTCCTGGAAATACAAAAAATGAAAACTGAAACAAACAGAACAAGAACAATAAAAACATTTGCTTGTAAGGGAAATTCCTCACACTAAACACGAAATCTGTATTGAAAGACATTCTTTGGTAGTTTATTTTTTATTATGATTCCAATAATCTCTTTCAAAATATTTCTGTCTTCTCTTTGGAGTAAAATTACTTAGATTAATTTTCCAACATATTTCAAATGTTTCCAAACAAGATGTTAGTTTTGGGTGATTGTTGTTGCTAGAAAGGCAGAAATCAGTTCCCTCTCCTGTGTCAACATGGTCAACAATATCTAGCAAAGGTAACCCCACAACACAAAGAGGGGGCTGCAGAGAGAACAGGGGCCATATTGGAGGTTTCTTTGCTAGTCTCTGTGCCAATCACCACCGCACCATCCCGCATCCAATGACTCAAGGGAGTTTGCAGCTGGCAGGAGACTATCAACCATGAACCTCCAGTAACTAATACCACCCACTCTTTGCCCCACGAGAGTAAAACTGCAGAGAAATCCAAGTACCCTTTAAAATCATATGGAAAACGATGGGAATCATGCTTTCATCAAACCAGCTTTAACTACTCTAAGTTAATGATTTAACCTAATGTGGAGGCAAAAGTTATAGCTGGTTACAACTGCTAGTTGAATCTGTGGTGGACATTTTTCCTTTTATCCTCATTTCTTTCTGAAGTTTCCACCTCTCCCCTTCCTTTCAGCCCATCTAATTCATACCTGACCCCATGACCTATACTTCAGTCCCACCAGTGGAACCTACAGTCCCCATAGACCTTATTTAGCTGCACTAATGGCCCTCAGAACTAAAAAGGGTTCTGACCTCTGGTCTAGACACATAAATATTTTTTGCTATTTATTTCCACGGTCAGTTATTTTAAAGGGTTTCTCACATTTCACGGAGGCCAGATATATTCCATGAATCCCAAGAAACCCAAAAGACGTGAGCCCAGATGGTCCAAAATATCAACCACAGTTCCTCAAGCCCTCCCAAAGCCCACCTTCATCACCTCCAACCTACACACTGGGACCCACAGGCACATAATTTAGAGGGAAATGTGGTTCCTATCAAAGGCGACCGTTGTCCATGTTTTGGAAAGTTGTTTTTCCTTCCTCTTCCTTCCCAACTTCAAATTAAATCTGTACTTTTGTGAAGAAAACTAAATGAAGGCCCTTTCCATGTGAGAAGAGAAGCAGCAAATAATGACTTTATTACCCTGTATGTGAGATCGCACTTCATCTGCACCACCCTGTGGCTAATAGGAGGGGAACAATGGAGACATGAAGTCTAATTGTGCTTTACTGGAAACACATCTGTGCAAATTCCAAGACGGCAACATGTCTCCCATCTCCATAACTGGAAGAAATGGAAAGGAACTCCCAGTGGCCTCATTTAAATTTCATGTCTCTCATAGAAAATTGTGGCTCTTTGTTAAGTAAAATATAGGAAATAGAATTGGAAGAGACTGCCGGGACTAACAGGAGAGTGTTATTTTTATGACTTCTAAATATTACATGCAAGATTTCCATCTCTGCATCAAAGGTGACAGCCTTGTTCCAGCTCCTGCCTTGGGCCACTTTGTGTTTACTATTTGGAGTATGATTTGTAATTAAACAACCAAAAAAAAAAAAAAAGGCAGATAGAAGAGAAAATTTGTTGTGAGAGGAAAAGAGTGTATCTTGCACTTTCAGCAACTAAGGTTTCAAGTTATCCAGGAAAACTTTCTTTACTACTCCATGAAGTCAGAATTCTACTCCACAAAGTCACTTCAACACCACTTAGCACCATTACGTGCTTTATGTGCTCAGCATCTTGATGTCTTATCTCCCCAACTACATGGAGAGGCCCAGTCAAGACAGAGACCATTTATATTCCCACTGAAGAGGTTAGGGGACCAATACAAGGTCAATGCATGTCTGTTGACTGATGGCAATCTGTGCCTCTTTTGACTTTATTTAGTAAAACAAGATTGGCCAGAAATGATCAAAGCACTGTAGTCATGATAAAATTCCAGTGCCCATATTTAATAAGAAGTTTAATGAGAAAGTGCATATTGGAATACCACAAGTGAATTTTACAAAAAGAAAACTACCTTTTTGAATAGATCATATATAGTCCCTTTGGGCTCTTATATTTTTGTGTGTACTTAAGACATTTGTGAATTTAATATTGTTCAGAGTTGGCACATTATTTTAATTATGTTTCACTGAATTATATCTCAATCCCCAACTTTAGAGCCATACCTTGGAGTAAACACATTTGGAATGTTTTTGGAAGAGGACCAAGAATGCTGTAATTATATGCAAACAAATCTGAAAAATAACCAGAGGGGCTTCAAGTCACTAGCCTTTCCTTCTGATTCAGATTCAAATGTTAGTGTGAGTTATACACATGAGGGGGGACTTAGATCCCAAGAGATCATAGGTTATGTCATAGAGTGGGTATAAGAGTAAAACAGACAGACAAGGTCTATTACCTCTGCCTTCCTGTTTCACACAGAGCTGAGAGCACTATAGCCAAAGTGGAGACTACATTCGAAGTGTGGAGATAGACCCTAGAAAAATCCAGGTAGGTATCAAAGTCTACATTTTACAATATAAAGAGTATTACCTTTGGGGAGACTGAAAAAGAAGTAAGTTGACGTCAGATAACTGATGACTGCTGGTGGTCACAGCAAGCCAAGGATGTGAAGCTCGAAGAGCAGAAAGACATTGTACCAGTTTGTAGGGTTTCTATGACAAATAACCACAAACCAAACAGCTTAAAAGTCAGGAATTTATTGTCTCACAGTTTTGGAGAGTCAAGATCAAGGTGAAATCTGAAACCAAGGTGCCGGTATACTTGATCTCCTCTGACGGCTGCTGCACTCTTCTCTCCTAATGTCTGGTGGCTTTCTAGCAACCTTTGTTGCTCCTTGGCTTGTAGAAGCATCATTCTGATCTCTGCTTTCATCTTCCCACAGCATTCTTTCCACTTCCTTGTGTGTCTCTGTGTCTAAATCTCCCCCATTAATAAAGGTATCAGTCAGGGCCTCCCTGGTGGCACAAAGGGTTAGGTGTGGAGCTGTCAGCAGTGGGAGGCACAAGTTCAATACCCAGCTAGGGAGATCCCCACATGGTGCAGCAGATCTCTCCTGCCTCACCCGCTGCTCCCCTCAGCAGTGTATTTCAGTCGATCTGCCTGTTCTGCTCCCCACTCTGTCTCTGGTGAACCTTCTCACCGCCCCACACCTCTGGCCTGCACCCCAGCTTGTATGTATAAATAACTAAATCTTTTAAAAAATAAAAAAATAAAGGTATTAGTCATATTGCATTAGGGTTTACCCTAATGGCCTCATTTTAATTTTATGATGTCAGTAAATACCCTATATCTAAACAAGGTCACATTCTGAGGTATCAGGGATTAAGACTTCACCATATCTTTTTGTGTGTGTGTGGGAGGGGGGAAGGGAAAGGGATGGGATAAGGGGACACAATTTAATGCATGTCCCATAGACATCAAAAAGCAAAGATGTGTGGCCAGGATATCCAGAGTCTAAGGACTCTGGTTAAAAAAAAAAAGTCAGAAATGATAATAATTGAAACCATATCTGGAATAATGCAAAAGTTCCATAGATGCTCTTCCTGTCTCAATCTATGCCTCTTTCTATCTGCCTTCAACAACACTGCCAGGTTTCTTACTATACAGAGAGGTGATCATCACCACTCCCACACTTAAAAGCACCCATGTATTACCTGTTGTCACCCTCAAAGCATAGAATATAAGGATACTGAATGGCCCACCTAGCCTTATTTTGCATATTAGGAAGCTCAGGCCCAGAAAGAACAAAAGACTTGGCCAAGTTGTCATTTGCTAAACCAGGTGTCATTCATTTCTCAACCCTTTACCCTTGAGTCCTAATTAAAACAAAACTCTAACCCAAATTGGTCAGATTCAATCAGCAAAATTAAGTACAGGGCAGACTAAGTCCCCCTTTATTTCAGAACTATTCTTTATGACAGCCACTGCACAATCCATGGGCCAACAGTGTACCTCTGATGGGCTGTAAGTGCAAGTCTTCACTGGGCTGTCATACATGAGGTTGTGCCAAATGGATCACATTTTGCAACAAAAACCAAGACATGGGCCTCCCTGGTGGCACGAGGGGTTAAGTCTCAGCACTATGAAGGTATCAGCAGCCACTGCAATATGAGTTCAATCCCCTGCCAGGGAGCTAACCCACATGGCGCAGCAGACCTCTCCTGTCTCACTGTCTTGCCCACTGCTCCCCTCAGCAGTGTATTTCCATCAATCCGCCTGTTCTTCTGCTCCCCACTCTGACTCTGGTGAATCCTCTCACCACCACCCCCCACCTCTGGCCAACACCCCAGCTTGTATGCACAAATAAATAAATCTTAAAAAAAAAAAATCCAGGACTGACCCACAGGTGTTTCTGCCTTAACCTCCCCCGAGGGCTTATCTCAGTTTCCCATACACTGAACGCAGAAGGGGGAATCTTGATAAAATGTTGATTAGTTGTCTCTGGCCATTGGACCTCCTCTCTCACATTTACTTTCTTTCTCAGCCTTTGCCATATTTCTTGAACCAAAAATCAGGATACATGGTGTGAGAAGCACTATTTCTGATGAGTTAACTCATTCCGACCAAAAGTTTCAATCAGTAGCAATTTTAATCCTATTTAACAACACAACTAATGGCTTGACCTCAATGAACAGAGGACAGAAAAGCTTGAGTAGAACCTGAGTAGAAAATCGGGTGGATACCATTTGCTTAAATATGCAAGGAATTCTCCTGAACCAAAAATATATCCTGAAAATGTAGATAATACATGGGCAGGGCTGGCACAGAATAAACTGCAGGGAAGTTGCAAATAACTACCCAGCTTTATAGTCAAATCCAGCTAAGGGTCAATAAGATGCATTTGGTTTCAATTCACCTGCACTATAAAAGCACAGGCATCATGAAAGGGAGAGACAACTCTACTGCTGGCTAAGCTCTGAAGCAGTCCCCATTCAGAGGCTGATAATTAGACTAGCTAAATCTTTTAATCTCAAAATTGGGAAACATGACTTCATGTGGCTCTGTAAATGTTAATGACCAATAAAACCAGCTGTAGCACCACACTTGGTTCAGTTTATTAATGTGCTATTTTAGATGAGCTGAAGGAAAAAGAGATCCCATTATCCAACTTAAGAAGGCCTCCAATGTGCACCCATTTATACATTTTTACTCTACCAGAAAGCCAGATTCTCAATTTGGCCTTTTTCTTTTAGGGTTTAGTGCTGTTGTTTGGTTTGGTTGGTTAGGTTTGAAGGGTGTGTGTGTGTGTGTGTGTGTGTGTGTGTGTGTGTGTGTGTAGCATTATTTTGGTAAAGAACCAATAAGTTAAATTGAGCAGTCCGGACAAGCCAAGATAAGGCCAGCTCATCTCAATTACCACCTTACTGCTTCTGAGAGCTCAGACACTTGTCTTCACTTCTTACTCAAAGGTCTACATTTCTCAGTCATGAAAATCGACCCTATACTAGTGTACTGGACTGTAGGGTAAATGAAGATGCTCAGGTTTCTACGCCATTGGCAAATGGATCATCTCGGCCTTGAAAGCAGGAGGCGCTTGGAAGCATGGGCTGGGGCACACATGCCTCATGGAGACCTGAAATGTGGTGTGGGCATGTACAAGTGGGCACACCTGAGCTGAGAAACTGAGGATATAAGGGCAGCATCGCACAGAGGACGTTATGCAGTGGAGAAAGTCTACGAGAGGATGAGTGATGGCTGCGAGAGAGCCCAAAGAAAGAGTAAAGATCCTGCTTGGGGTTGGAAGGCCTACCAGCCTCCTGGCCACCCAGCCCTCCCGCCTGCCCTGTGCCTGGTTGCCACACTATAAGTGGTGTAGAAAGAGCATTAAAGCCTGTGAAAAATTCACTGAGGGCTCCAAGACTCTCTTTTACCCGTCTGCCTGGATCCATAGAGAACCTGCCCCATGCCTTGCTGGCATAACATTGACCCACAGCAAAAATGAGTAACTAACAGGCATCCCAGGATATTTAAAAATTCAACTAACAGTAGCCTCAGCTAACATTTAATAAAGTATTTCATCAGTCAAAAGAAACAATGTGATTTAATTAAGAATAATGCCTTCTTTCATTCAGTAAATGTCTAAGGCCTTAGTATGCGCTGGGCACTTCTGCAACACTTAAGATACAGAGCAGACCGAAGCAGACCATCCTCTGTCCCAGCAGTTTATTCTGAGTGAGTGAAACAGATCTCAGATAAACACACAAATATTAATAGAATTTCATGGCCATGAAAAACTTAAGACAGTCAACTAAGAAGATAAAGAGTGATGGAATTGCTACTTTGATGAAGAAGTTGATAGGTTGCCTGGGCATTAAGCCACTAAGTCATGTTCTTGCAGATAGAAGTGCAAGAAGTATGAAGGTGAGGTGAATGTTGTTAGCAAATGATACCAGGGGCCTTATTGACTGGGTCCTTGTAGACTGCTGAAGAGTTTGAAAGAGTAAAGTTGTGTAACTGATTTACCCTTTTAAAGGATCATCTGACTGCTGTGTGAAGAAAGGACTATAAGAATCCTTTGAGTTGAAGGGACAGGATAGAAGAAAGAAGACCAGTTAGGAAGTTACTATAAGAATCTCTAGACATGAGAGGAGATGGGGGCTTAGCTGAAGTTGAAAGTGAGAGAGGAGCCATAACTGACTAGATTTGAGGGCTCTTCCCATGGTAGCACCAATGGGATTTGCTTATGAATTTGAAATGATAATAAAAATAAGAAATGATGATGACTCAACATTTAGCAATGACATAAGATCTTTTAGTTTATAAGACACTTTTCACAAATATTTATCTCATTAAGAATCACAGGAACTTTGCTTATCAAAGTGTGACAAACAGGTGTACATCATTGCCTTTACCTAGGAGCCTATTAGAAATAGAGAGTCCTAGAGGTCTACTCCAGATCCCAGGCAATCCATATATACACGTTAAAGTTTGAAAACAAAGGTCTAAGTGGCAGAAATGGAGATGATGATGACGATGATGATGACAAAGGAAAAGTAGAAGGTGGTGGTGATGATGATGATGATAACATAAAAACAGGCTCCTAGAGGTTAAGTGATTTCTTAAGGCCAACAGTCAGGATTTCGAGATTCTGATGACAAACCCTGTGCTCTTTCTACAACTTTATGTTTTTGAGACATGATTCCTTCCCCGGGGGTGAGAAGCTTATAGCCTATTGAGGAATCAGGACCCACACCATGTAACAATTATTATCTAATACAACATGGTTTTACTAGAGGTCACAATTCAGGGACAACATAACAGGCTTCAGTGAAGAAACTGAACTCATCTTGACCATAAAATTGAGTAGAATTTAGATAAGGAGAAGAGCAAAGATAGAGGGGTGTGTGTGTGTGTGTGTGTGTGTGTGTGTGTGTGTGTGTGTGTGTGTTGGTGCAGTGAGGGGAAGTCACCGTGAAGAGGATAGTCACATGAACACAGCCCAGAGCTACCCTGACACTGATAAATCACCCTCCCCACCACATTCTGCCTACCAGACATATTGATCCTGAACTAATCAAGTAGAAAGAGTCATTGGGGAAAGAATAACGGGCTTAAAAAAATAAATCCCCCTCACACAATTACCACTCCGGGAGGAGTTAGCTGTGCCCAGCTGATGGCAAATTTGCCAAAGGGCAGTGTGGTCATGCAGGAAAGGAGGACGAGCCCCCACAGTAGAGAGCCCAGGACTGCCTCTGTTTGGTTTTAACCTGTATCCACCATGCAGCACCAGTGTAACATCTGGGCTCAGCGCAGGTCTGATTTAATAATGTGTTGGGAGCTGGCATTTGCTGCAATCCCGCAGCAGCAGTAAATAGTGGCAGGGAAGATGTGTGCCAGACCTAATTTGCCCCCTTTTTCTACTTAGAAAGGCACATTAATATTTAATAGAAAAAAAAATAATTCATGCAGATTTGAAAGCAAAATCCATGAAAAGGCACATTAAAAAAGCCGGGGGAAATGGGTCTGTTTCAGGAACGCTTGATTTTCCCCCTAAATGAACTAAAGCTCATGATTTATGCACATAGAGGCAACCTAGGCGAATTTCACCCACCTGCCTCCCCCTGTACTTCGGTTCCATGACTATAAACATCCCTAACTTCCCACCCAGGCCATGTGTCTGCCTACTCAGTCTGGTGCTGGAAATTCAGCAGCAAAGACAGGCCTGATGTCTAAGTGTTGGGCAGGGAGTTGGGGAGAAGCTGAGTCTTTCTGCATCATAAACCGCTCTTAGGAAAACTTTGGGGCCTATGATGGGCCCCCCCACTTCCGTTAACTACTGGATGAGTAGGGTCCGGTAGAAAAGGACTATATGTGGTGGTACTGTTCTTGGCAGCAGCAACATACCCTATCCAGGCCAGGCCCTGGAAAAGAGAGTAAGACATGCCTTAGACCTTCTCAGACTCCTTTTGGTACCTTTCTTCACGGGGATTTCAATGGCCAATGACCTTAATCATGACGTTAACTTGTTCCTGATCCCACAGAAAGGGGACTAGGACTTTCCCATCTTCCCTACTCCTATCAAAACTTGCCAGTTAACACCCTATCACTGCAGGAGTCTGATCTCAGTATCCCCAACAACTGATCCATCCCATGTGCTCATTAAATCATTGGTGTCACATCCAAGGCAGCTTTTTTTGCATTCTGCCAAAGGTCCTTCAGGCCTTATAGTCAGAACCTAATGGTGAGGCTTTTAGGCACACTACTATGTGGGCAGGGGCACATGCCAGGGCTTTTGTGTTCCCTGAATTATACCCTATAGAAAAGCCTGTCCCTGCTTCCTTACAGCATATCCTGGAACACACTGCAATGTCTCAACCAACCCTCACACCATCTCCCATGTCACATTAACCAGCAAGGAGCACTCTGGCCCCTCTGCCACACCAGTGTCATTTCTCTTTGAAACCTAAAAATTACCTTCAAAAAGTGCTACATACTTTTACAGTTTGGGACTTACTGTCATGTGCTAACTGGCTTTCACAATGAGGGAGAAGGGAGTCTTAGAAGCTGACAGGTGGGGCCAGGCTGCCCCATTGAGACAGAGAGCAAATCCCCTGGGTAGAGAGCAAAAGCTCAGCCCCGCAGGCATGGACAATACAGCATTTAGTCCTTCCCAAGCCCGTAGGGTAATTCCCCAGTCACACCAGCAGGTTTTCATTTACCCAATTTTGCCTCGTTTCCTCTAAAATCATTACTGCAATGATTTAATGTTCAGGGCTGAGAACAACCATCTTCTACTTTCTCTCTCTCCTGCCATGAGCTACCCTCCCTTGAGGATGTAACGGAGACTTTGGCATGGCTGGCCTGAGTCATTTAATAAACGTAAAGCAACGTGGTCTTACAGGGCAAATGTGTGAGCACATTTTTTCCATGTAAATAATGTAATTTTTTGTGAGGAAGGATCCTTGGACTTTTTTTTTGCTATGAATAGGCCCATTATAAGCTGCACCTGACCAAGAATCATTTTAAAATTGTTTTCCTGAGCTTTCTACTTAGCAAATATTTCCTGATGCTAAATCACCATGGTCACGTTGTATGTCACTGTGAGTTCGCGCAAAATAAGATCTTTTCACTTCCTTAGATTCTACTTGATGGTCCCTCAGCCAAGATTGGGCTGTGAAGAGCATGTTGTTGTTACTGTTATTGTTTTAAGTCTAGGAGGATGTGGACAGTAATGACTTGGGGAGGCAGCATAGGATTTCGAGAAAGGGAAAAGTTAGAATCCCTAGGAGTTTTTGTCACACAAGCGAGCTTATTTAGAATTTGCTTCATTTTTTCAAACCAACAGGAAAGGAAGAATTGTGCTACGGAGTGGGCTGTTCTCCAGCTCCAGGCCCAGTGGAACAATTTGTAGGGAGACTAGGTCAGCTCAGGCTCTCTCTGTCTCCAAGAAAAATACTCAGGAGAAAGCTACAACTTCTCTTGGGGGCAATGTCAGCAGGTAACCATGGATGGAAACTGAGTATTAATTATCCCTTCCTGTGTTTTATATTTTCACATTTAACAGACATTGGAAAGCCAGACATTGATAAAAATTACAGGAAATATTCTTAGTCAATTAAATCGCCACAATGTCAGGCCTAACATCTGTTCTATGAACTCTGCAGAAATGTGTGGCATTAATATTTAATAAAAAATGG